>JABSTQ010002067.1:0-86299 GCA_013358835.2 Ixodes persulcatus | reverse complement strand
CTCTTCATCGACTGTGAACTTCAAAGCTTTTCACTCATGCCCTTTTTTGTTTGTGACATTATCCGGTTCATGTCTCATTCCTTTATTTTTAACCCTGACCACTAGAGTCCTTTCTTCTCACTTACCCTCAATGCAATAGTTTCCTTCTTTGGCGCTCTTTGGCCTTAGCAGCCCTTGCACCATAAAAATCCAATCCAAATCCAAACTGATGCATCCTTCTTTTCAAAACGCATCTGAAGTCGATCCCTTCAGACCTCTCTCTTCTGTGAGCTCAATGTTCAGTCCCTTGCGGTTCGTATTATTCAGTAACTATGCGCCACCAGCTCGCGTGTGCAATAACATTTCAGTAAACAAAGATATGACAATTCACCAAGCCTTCATCACTCAAGAGTGGTAAATGCAATAAGAGCATGTATAAATTTATTTCAAGTCATTTTTTTGTGCAGGCAAGGGGTTATGCCTGCACAAAAAAATGATTCTTTAGATGCCTCAAAAGGAAACCAACGGAGGTTCTTGAAAAAAATGAGTTAGAAGTGAATTCTAGCGTATTTTTCCATCTTGAACCCGAATACCCGAACCATTTGCTTCGCAAGTGTCGTTAAACGTGAGAAAATGCGAAAGACAGTCGCTGTACGCGACGTCATCGCTGGATCTTTTGGCTGCCCAAGGCGGGGCTTCAGCCCTATTTTGAAATTGCTCTTGTGGCTGTCCGGCACGTCGCATTGAAATATAATTGTGATATCTGTTAGTCTAAAGGCCAAATGAATGCTATTCAAGTGTTTTTTCTCAAATGCAGAAGTGCCCCATCTTCCCTTTAATTTCTTTTAGTAGTTTCTCAAACTTTTAATAGGCTTTAGAAGTATATTACGAAACGTAAAACTGAATACATATATCAATAAAGCTACCTGTACATTTATGAAGTTTAAGAAAACGTTTTATGGCATATGTGGTGTGTTAATGTGTCATTTATCCTCTTTTTTAACTCTGATCCTATTAATTATATACTTAGCATGTGTTCTACTTGTGCATTCTACTGCTTTGGCCCTTAATTGGGATCGCAGTATTATGAAAGAAAGGAATAAATAAATATATGGTGACTTATCTATTCAAAAAGTTGTTTATTCATTTCTTTTACTTACCCTCAAGCGCCAAAGCGTTGTAGAGGGAACAAGTACAACAAACACAAATAAAAATAAATAAAAAATAAAAGATTCCATGAGAAATACAAAACATCAAAGGTGCATTCTGATTGGCAAAAGCTGACATCTACAAACAAAATAAACAAAATCGAATGACTCATGCTGGCTCATTGCACAGAAATCTAAACAGAGATTGGCAAAAAATAAAATAATTGGGTACATACTCCGTGTCACTTGATTACTTCAGTACAGGTGAGGGGAGAAACGGCAAGCACTGAGAAGGCTGGGGACAAGGAGAAAAACTTCTCTCCTCTCTAACGTTTCTAGTGCCCTCCCTTTCTCCCCTCGCCCTCCATTGCCCTCCTCCCGTCCCGCCTTCCTTGTGCTCGCCCTTTCTCTCTTTTTTGATGTATGCGGGATGCATGAATACGAAGGGTGTTTGTTTGGCAATGTGTTAATAAAACTTTATTCTGATGGTCTACACAGGAAGAGTGATAAGTAGGAAGCGTAAATAAATGGTCTCGCAACTACTGATGATGATACACTTTATGGAACAGGCAAAGTCGAAAAAAACTTTCTACGCTTTGACAAACAGGGTAAGAACAAAATGGACTTCGTTGATTATATGCTGGCTGTTTGATTATAATTAGACAGAATAAAACGAACGGCGTTATTTTGAACTACTCAAGAGCTCCATTTAAAATGGCGTGGTTAAGATCTCAAATGAAGGCTGCATATTTTAATTTAGATCATAGAAGAGTGTTATAAAGAAGTTTTAACTTAATTAAGGCCCTCTTGAAGTTCCGTCATACATATCCTAAAGGCTCGTTCACACACTTGTAACCGAGTACGACAAGACCGGTTTTTAAGCCTCTTGCGACGTCTTAGGACCGGATGCGATGCTGCGGAGCTGGTCCTAAGACGTCGTAAGAGGCTTAAAAACCGGTCTGGTCTCTCTCGGTCGTACTCGGTTACAAGTGTGTGAACGAGCCTTAACATGTTAGCATTGGTGATTATGTCTATAAGGTTTCCATGTCAAAGCCGATGATATAGTAACACCAGGATAATGGTACAAGTTTACGGATTCAAGTTGAATGTCGGTCAATGTATATGCTGCAGGGTCTTGCCGTGAAACCCGCATTCATTTGCACTTCTAGGGTTTAGTTGCATACACCATTTTTCGCCCCAAAGAGTAATATATCAATCGAACCAAAGCAAAGTTTCCTAAGGAAGGTTTTCTCTGACGCAAGAGATCCTTCGTCTCAGTGGCACTGGTCATCGTCGAACCACTGCGTACCGTCCGCAGACAAATGGACTAACAGAACAGCTAAACAAGACTATTGCCGACATGATTGCCATGTATGTCGACGTGGAGCACAAGACATGGGACGAGGTGTTCCCTTTTTCTCCACCGCTTCTCTGATACTTAAATTTCTATAAAGAATGACGGCAATCATCCAGTGGAATTGCCGAGGTCTACTGAGGAACTTTGATGATATTGAGTTCCTCCTGGAAGAACACCGCCCACTTGCTCTATGTTTACGAAAAACGAATCTCACTTCAAAGCATACAAATTTCCTTGGACGCTATCATATTTTTAGAAAAGACGGAGAGGACGCGTCTGTTTCTGCGGGAGGAGTTGCAGTGGTTGTTCCAAAGCCCCTTCCCTGCTCTGAAGTCCCTCTTAATACTGGGCTAGAGGCAGTAGCGGTGCGCATCATTCTCCACAAAGTGGTAACTGTATGACTATGTTCCGTGTATATTCCTCCTTTTACCTTTTCGACAAATGATTTTAATGCGTTTTTACATCAACTTCCTGAACCTTTTCTTTTACTTGGCGATTTTAACGCGCATAATTCTTTGTGGGGTAGTGACCACATCGATGCCCGTGGTCGAATGATCGAATCAATTTTAATGTCGCATGCACTTTGCCTTTTTAACACTGGAGAACCGACCTATTTTAGCCCATCATCATTATCGTCCTCACGTATTGATCTTTCCATCGGTAGCGCATCCATTTTTACTTCTTTTACGTGGGCAGCAGGCACTAGCCCACATGGAAGCGATCACTTTCCTATTTTCTTAAAGAACACCATTCCTCCAAAGTGCATGCCAACGCGGACTGTCCGTTGGAAGTTTGAGAAAGCGAATTGGTCTATTTTCACCAGGGACTCAAACCGTAACCGTAACCGAAAACCGTTTAGGAACGAAATTTCTTCAGTAACCGTAACCAGAACGAAACCGTTATTTGTAATTGATAAAAACCGTAACCGTAACCGCTAATTATTTACCGGTAACCGGTTTTAACCGATATTAACCGAAAAATAAAATATTAGATTTTCTCAAGCATGACCTGGAGGAGGAATCTTGAAATGTCGTTGCTATTTGACAGAGTTACTGTCAGCGAGTGGTGCATCTGGTAATACATTTCCGTTCATTATAGCTTTAGGATTAGGAATAGTTGGTTGGAATCAGTGGTTGAGCTTACAATAAAAAAAGTCTCTATTTCTAAATCTGCCACACTCCTACATCGCTACATGTATTTTGTACGTGTCACCTTCAAGGTATTAACTAATAAGTTAGAATTCTCAGATGTACATCCAACTCGGTTCTATCAAAATCACCGATGTTCCCGACACGCAGTAGCCAGTACGAAGAAACGAGGTCAATCGACCATCATGCAAACCTGGTGGAAAAGAAAACCTGTTATTCATTTAAAGGGGCACTCAAGCAGTTTTTGGAGAAGCTACTTTTTGGTGCGATGGCGTTAAGGAAGTGTCAGTGAATGAGTATCTTCAGTTTTAGAAGGCAGAACCGCCTATTAATCACGCAGGAATAAAATACGTGCGGACTCTTTTCTGTACTTGCGAGGACCAATGAAATTATCGTATGTTTGAAAATTTTGGCGGCCTTTGTAAAGTTTCGCTAAAGAAACAATTTTCAGTTCATTTAAATATGTTGTGCATGATACTTTCAAAAGACGTAAAATATTTCTAGTTTAGAATACGCGATACTGCAATTATCGTTTCACAAACAAGGGACTACGTTTTCTCCTTGCCTTCCTCCGCGGGGGGTGAATTTCCCGCTCCCCCGGGATGCGCGGAAGCGCACGTATCTGCGCGCGTTGCAGGCCGGTCCGCCCGGTCGTGTCGGTAGCGGGCCGGCCAGACCTCGGTGGTGGTCGTCGACGTGGACGGCGTGGTGAAAGCTCATCGTTCCGCGTAAAAGCGCTATCCTTGACTGTGAATTTTCGTCGTGTGTCGCTATGATAACCCAGCACGTACTAAAAGGGAAGATCCACCTACTCGTGCGGCGATGTCGTGGCGGCACTCTCAAGACAGCAGAAACGCCCGTGCCGTCGTGTTTGTTTACTTCGACTACAGTGGTGCTTTCTAAGCATTTGTGTCCTCGAACATCGCCCGGATTTCTTATTTGGCGCATTTCACGCGTGTGCTCAAGTTCAAGGTATTACTGGCGCGTACCGTATAAAGGATGCGAATTTTCACGCGTTTTCATCACCGGAGAGAAGTGATTAGTGTTAGCAATCCTGAACGCTCGCAACGTCTATCTGATCACGAAATCATATTTCTACGTTGCTATATCGCTGCTAAGATTACATTGTCTTTTATAATCGTAGAAAAGGCGTGTGGCGATATTTGTACTATTGCAATGTCGTGTATTAGAGTCGTGATCGTCCAAGACGGCGTACTGCATCTTTTTATTTTCTTTTTTTCATCCCCTGTACCCTGCAAGCCTATCAAGAAAAAATAATAATAAAGCTTTAGGCTATAGACAACTGCCTGTCTATATTCGGTTACGGCATTGAGTAGCAGTGCGTCCCCTTTTTAGAGGGGCCGCTGAAACAGCTGACGGCCGCGTATAGAAGCGGTCGCCGTGCTGACGACCCGCTGCGCTTGTTGTGGTTGCAGGTGTGTGTACGCGCGGCGCAGAGCGGTCATTCCGGTCGCAACAAACGCAGTCGTAGGTACGCGCTCGTTGCACATGTCTGAACCAGCCTTTCCCCCGTCCTCCCGAGGCGAAAGGCAACGTGGCGACATCGTTTGACATCACGTACCAGAGGTAACGCTGCGATGTCAAACGTTGGTTCGGTTACGACTTGCCCCAACCGCAAATCGAAGAATGCCCGAAAAGGTCTGCGTTTCGCCGTCCTCGGAACCCGAACATGACTCCGAAGCGCTGCTATCGTCCACATCGCACGTCGAAGTGGCGTCATAGGAAATCATCCCCAGGTCGGCTGTCCGCCGAAGAATTTCAACCTCTAACGGCGTCAGGTCCTCGAGCGTAGAGAACTCCGCCATGATCGACGCTCGAATGACAAAGAGGTTCGGCCGATGCGGCTACCTCGGGATCACTGCGCGACGGAACGTCGTCCAACGCCATTGGCCCGAGATCCTTTTGATAAGCGTGCGAGTACCAATGAGAGTGGTTTCGTTTTCGGGTGGATCCGAGGTTTGGCGGCCTTCAATTACATTTTTATTAAAGAAATAATCACCGCATGACTATATTTTTGGTTTTTAGGGATACTTAGGGGGTCTAAATTCAGCTGTCATCATCAAAACACGAACTCAAAAACCACTTGAGTGCCCCTTTAAGGCTGGTTCACACATTTGCAACGGTTGCGTTCGCAGGCAACCAAAGCGACCGTAACGACCAAAACACCGCAACAACCGTGACTCGTGGATCGCTTCGTGAAGCTACCCCTTGCATCGCTTGCCATGCTGTGTACGGCGAACATTTATCCCGGTGATGTTGTCGTTACGGTCGTTTCGGTTGCTCGCGAACGCAACCAACGCGGATGTGTACCAGCCTTTAGTCTGAAACGTGTCGCGAGGGACGATTTTGAAACAACACAGAAAGAAAAAAACACTGTCAGAGGTTCGACATTGGCGTTTTGTACGATATATAAATACAGGGTGTTTTTTTTTTTTCTTTACAGATTTATTTTTAAAAAAAGCCATAAAACTACACTTATGCGGTTTGTGCGAGTAAGTTATATTGCCAGGGGGACTGTTTGGTGGGAACAGCACAAAAAAGACGTAGTACGAGGCGAAGAAACACACAGACAGGGCGCGGCCATCGACATAGCATGGGTAAACTCGTAACGATCAGTTGGCTAATTAATTAAAATTAGTTAATTAAGTTTTTAAATGTTGAAAGTTTGAAATCGATTTTCTCAAAAACCCCATTTTTGTACACTTTTATTTTTTAATTTCTTCTAGATACAATAGTCGACTAAAAGAAAAAACATTCTAGAAATGTGCTATTTTGGTTATCGTGCGGCTAGTTTAGCCGGAATCGTGTGAAATATGTGCTCATTTCACTAAACTACAGCAACCTTACTGGCATTGTGCGCCTCTACGATTTCAAAAATGTTTTTTTTTTGTTACGTTTTTAAAAAGCAACGTAAATTAGGCGAACTTGAGATATTCATTGAAATTTCGGACCTGAAATAAGAGAGAAGCTACATAAGCAAGGATGAAGAAAGAATAAAACAATTAAAACTGGGACAACACAACACATCTTTCAACTAGCAACGACGAGTAAACATTTTCAACAGCGAGCAGCCGACTAAAACCATTTAAGATATCTTTATGGTACCTATTAAATTAGGATACATTTTTACGATGATGTAGAAAATACAGTAATGGCAGCAGAGGGTGTCAAACACGCGACCTGCGACGGCAGGCAAAAATACTAGTTTCTGCCACTGCGGCTTCTATGCTTCGTAACTCGAGAACAAAAAATCTGGGTAACATGCGGTTTGCGCCCTCCTTCATTTCAGAAATGCCCCCAAAAGAAAAATTTTTTAGTCAAAATTAAAAATTAGACCCTTTATAGCCTGGCCGATTTGAGTTGAAACCAGACTTGAACGTAGTTCAACTTGTAAGTAACTTGGTAACTTTCAATTACAACTTTATTTGGGTAATTAGTAGTTTAATTTAACTACTCTTTTCAGGTAGCTTCTACTCGAATTACTAACTACTTTAAAAATCTAGTGCTAATTTTGCTCATATTTTCTACTTTTGCTCATGAGCAAATATATAAGACGCCGGCAGATGAAGCGACATTCCCGAACAAGGGGCCCCCTCACATTCCGTTCCCACGCACTTATACTCGGCAGCCGTAGAAACTGCACTACAGGCGTCCTTGGGCCAAGGTGGCGCCGACCAGCCAAAACATAACACCGGCGCGCATGAACTCATAGCCTTGGTCGGGTATTGACCTAATCCGATAATGCACGCAGGCGCCGCGCCTCCAGCTGCAACTGTGCGAGCAAAGGCGGGGGTGGAGGAAGGTGAAAGACACTCCGAGGGTTGTTGTTGTTTTCATGTCTGCCTTTAGTGAGTTCTGACTCAAGCGGTACGTTCCACGGAAGGCGCCACTGGAATGACTTCGCAGCTGGGAGCCTGTTCCCATGGTCGCCTCGTCGTCAGCGCACACTCTCTTGCAAAGCCGGACTCCCCCGCGCACAAACGCAAACACGGATAATTCGTTCATGGGAGCACGTTCCCGCTTCCAGCTGCAACTGTACGAGCGACGATGCTTGTTCACGTAATTCTTCGCGTCCTTCCGACCTTCCACGCCAGGGAAACTTCCTCTTTGTTGAAACCGTTTTACTTGTCAGGCGTGTCAGGCGCGTCAGGATACTGTAGTCGCCGGCGAGGGTTGCGAGTAACCCTTGGGAGATCCTTCTGGTGGACCCGGTGTCAGCGGCGAAGTATACTTTGTTCATCTTCTGTTAAACCAAAACATTTTTTTTAGCAGCGTGGCATTAGCACTGCAACGAGACGCGCAGTCGTCCGGATTATCTCATCGTCGTGGCGCGAGACTTGATCCTGTGACGGTCAGGTGCAATCGCTCAGCGTACTCTCCGAACGTCGTGGAAAAAAAAGAGGGGCCAGTCATAACAATCTCAACTTGCCGAAGAAAAAATAAAAAAAGGAGGAGAGTTTGTTATAAAAGACCCTCTTGCCGAAACAAACCTCACATATTTCGTCATGGACAAAAAAGCTGCCGACACTCGCTTACCCAACCCTGCATAGCCAGTTTCTGAAATTTAACGCTGCCGTGCCATCCAATGCCACGGTGGAACGTCTTTTTAGCTTGGCTGGGGACGTCTTTAGGAGAAAAAAGGGAAAACTCTCCGATAAGAAGTTTGAAAATCAATTGCTTCTTCGAGCGAATCAACTATTTCGGTGAAATCACAAGCCATAAAATGCTGCATTTATTTTATGCTCACAGGGTTTTTCACGGATCAAAACTGCTGTTCATTTTGCTACAACAAAAATACAAAAAAGTAACCTCGAAAGTGACTTCAAAAGTAACTCGCTACATTTTACAGTTGTTAGTAGTTTACTCAATTACCATTACAAATGTGTAATTTCTACTCTACTCCAATTACTTTGGGCGTCGATACTCAGTAACTTAACTACCTTTTTTGAGTAATTTGTACATGTCTGGAACTCGAAACCACCCATATATATACATACGTACCTGGTGTTTTTTATCTTTGCAGATATGTTTAAAAAAAACGCCATGAAAGCTACACTTATGCGGTTTGTGCGAGGTACATATGCCCAGAGGGACATTATACGGGTGGATAATCTTTGCGATAAGTCGGCAAATCCATTAAAATGCACTAAATAACTCTTTAATCAGTGAAAATCGACATATGGTTCCAATTAGAAACTTGCTGAGCGTTATCAAAAACCACTGAAGCAGTCATTTTCTGAAAGACATTCAGCGCATGTGAAGCGTAGTAATGCACTAAAGTTACCACTCGTGGAGCAGGTACAAGGCTAGCGGTTGCGATAAGGCGCCCGCGCAATTTTCCCGTCTGTTATCTAGCCCCAGGTGTGTACCTGCTCCACGAGTGGTAACTTCAGCGCATTACTGTGCTTCTCACGCGCTCAAAGTCTTTCTAAAAATTACTGATTTAGTCGTTTTGAACGACGCTCAGCAAATTTCTAATTGGAACCATGTGACTATTTTCAATAATTAAAAAGTTAATTCACGAATTTTAATTAATTAGCCGACTTATCGCAAAGATTAGCCACCCCCATAATGTCCCCCTGGGCAGGCCCATTTAGCAGGCCCCAGGCTAGCAGTCGTACTGCACTAGCTAAATTGCTTATATACAGTGGGTAACAATGTCGCCATGTTCTGGCAGACTAACCTTCTGCACTATAAACAACTAACGACTAATTTGGTTTTGACTTTTGGCCCTGGGTTCTGCAGCACGAGCTTTCGCTCTGCGTGCTTCAAACTGGTGTGCGCTAGCCCACTCGGCCACCGATCCCCCTCTCCTTATCTTCCTTGTTTTGGGCTATTGCATTTACATTATGTTTGACTTTCACCAACTAGCCCAGCTCTCAATTTTATTACTTTATTCCACTTAGCAGTATTTCACTAGAGGACAGCTCTGCTCCTTCCTTCAGTGTGGGCGAAGACTCGTCTGAATGTATTAGGTTGGAATAAACCATAGCGACGAGAAGGTGCGAATGGTTCTTCCAGCACCCAGTGGAAACTTTCTTAGGGTTGTTTACAAACGCTGCCGAACACCAAGTTAGGGATGTATATTTTCATTTTTATTATATAGAATGCGATGATCCCCGAGTAGCGGAAGTAACATGTATGCTCGGGCATCAAAGTATATAATGCAAGTAGACGTAGTGAACAAGCGTTGGAGCTATAAACGCGTTTAACTTTTGACCAGTTAGAAATACTAAGACGTTTCTAAGTTCCTTGAATTTCACATTGTTGGATATCTGGGACTACTTTAAACCATTTATTCTAAAATGGCTGTCTAGCATGTCATTTAAAAAATCATTGTAAAAACCGAAATAAACCGGTTTTTAGGAAAGCGTAACCGGTAACCGAAACCGTAAAAATTAAAACCGTAAAAAACCGAAACGAAACCGTTATCAACAGGAGGCGGTAACCGTAACCGTAACCGAGACGTTATATTTTTCGGTTTGAGTCCCTGATTTTCACTGAAGCGACACAGCTTGCATGCACGTCACTTGATGAACTTTCTGTCGACCGAGTTACAGAGTTGTTAAGTAATTTTATTCTTCAAACTGCAGAGCTTGCTATTCCTAGGACTTCCACGCATCTCCCGCGGCGACCCAAGCCGTGGTGGAATGAAGAGCGTACTGAGTCACGGAAAAAACAAAACAGAGCCTGGGGTATCTTTCGACGTTACCCCACGCAAAGCAATCTCCGTTGCTTTAAGCAAATGAAAGCTCAGGCAATGTACATCCGACGTCAGTCAAAGCGTACAAACTTCCAGGGGTACGCCTCTTCCATTAACAGTAGTGCAACAGTCAAAGAAGTCTGTGACAATTTTCATCGCATTGAAGGGAGATATTATGCCTTCTCAGTCCCACTCCTCTCCTACAATGGGATTTGTCCGGAAAGTCTAAAGGAGCAAGCGGATCTTCTCGATGAGCATTTTGCTCTTGTATCGAGCTCCGAACATTATTCATCTGCATTTCTCGCATACAAAGCACGTGCAGTATCACATGCTGTGAAGACTACAGGTGCTGCCCATGAAGACTACAATCTACCTCTTACGATGCGTGAACTCGAAATGGTCCTTCACTCAACTAAGCCTTCAGCTTCAGGACCTGATGGCATACACTACCAGATGTTAACACATCTTCATCCTTCTACATTATTTCTTATTTTGTACCTTTTTAATCGCATATGGCACGAGGGCAAATTCCCTTCGGCATGAAAGGTAGCCACTGTTGTTCCTCTTTTAAAACCTGGCAAGGATCCTTCTTCTGCGTCAAGCTATCGCCCTATCGCCCGTACTAGCTGTGTGAGCAAGACTTTTGAGCGTATTGTGAACAAAAGACTTATGTACTATTTAGGAAAAGAAAACATCTTGGACAAGAATCAATGTGGGTTTCGTTCCTGTCGTTCTACGGTTGACCATTTGGTTCGTCTTGAGACCGTAATTCGTGAAGTTTTTGTGAACAGACAGTTGTGCGTATCAGTGTTTTTTGATATGGAGAAGGCATATGACACAGCATGGCGTCATGGAATTCTCCGTGATTTGTATGAAGTTTGGGTACTAGGTAGGATGCTTGCTACCATCAATAGCTATCTTTCTAATCGAACTTTTCTTGTGAAGCTAGGAGCGTCTTCCTCTAAAGAATTCGTCCAGGAGACTGGGGTCCCGCAAGGGGGAGTCCTTAGCGTTCCTCTCTTTTTGGTAAAGATGAACTCAATAGCCCGTTCCCTACCTTCCTCTCTGCAATATTCACTATGTCGATGACCTTCAAATCTCTGTTTCATCGTGCAATCTTTCTATTTGCGAACGGAGGCTTCAAGTTGCTGTCAACAATCTCCTAAGGTGGGCGGATGAAAACGGCTTTAGTTTCTCTCCGGAAAAGACGGTTACTGTCTGTTACTCCCGTATAAGGGAGTCCCTACAGATCCTCCTCTATATATGCGCGAGACCCCTATCCGGTGAAAGTAGACCACAAGTTTCTGGGCCTCACTTTCGACCGTAAGCTATCGTTTGTACCTCATATAAAAAGTCTAAAGATAAAATGCCAGAAATCACTGAACCTCCTTGAAGACTTGTCCCACAAGATATGGGGCTCTGACCGTCTATGTCTTTTGCGAATCTATCGCTCGGTAATCCGCTCACGCCGGGACTATGGCACCTTCCTGTACGAATCTGCTAGGCCATCAGCTCTTAAGGCACTCGATCCCATCCATCATCAGGGACTTCGCTTGGCAATTAATAGGTGCCTTCAGAACGTCGCCTATGCTCAGTCTCTACGCTAAGGGAAATGAGATGTCCCTCGACAGACGGCGATTCTCCTTGGGATTTATTTATTCATTAAGGATACGATCAATCGCTCAGCATCCAGCCCAGGAGGCAGTGGAAGGCACGAGATATCAAAGGACATTCGAAAACATGCCTAGCATTATCGCTCCATTCGCGATAAGAAATAAGAATGTGGCAAAGTCAGTTGGGATAGACAGTAAGCTTCCAGTTGTCGCAGTTCCAAAGACGGTGGCACCATGGGATTTCAACTGCATACGTTGCGACTTTTCACTAACAAAGTTTAATAAAAAGGATACCCCATCCGAGGTCATGCGACAAGAATTTTACGAACTCCAGAAGCAGCATTATTTTCATTCACACTATTACACAGACGGCACAAAAACGGAATCAATTGTTGGCTGTGCCATGATCGGCCCATCAGTAAGAAGTGTCCGTAGGCTAAATTCGTTCGCCACTGTTTTCACTGCTGAACTGTGCGGCCTTCTGCTTGCAATAGATCACATCATCCAAACACGTAACTCCCGGTCAGTCATATATACAGATTCGCTGAGTGCGTTACGGGCTCTGATATCACTTGAAACCCCAAAGAACGCCCTCATTGTTTTATTACAAAACAAAATAGTAGCAGCGACCAGGAATGGATGTAATGTTTTATTCTGCTGGGTGCCGAGCCACGTCGGAATCCCAGGGAATAAAGAGGTAGATCGCGCTGCGGGCACTTGTGGCACCCTTACTGTGGACATTTGTGGTATCTCATTCAGAGATCATGTTAAAGCTCAGTGGCAAACAGAATGGGGCCTACAGGCATCAAACAAACTGCACATGATTAATCCCTTTCTTAGTGAATGGGAGAGTGCTAGGCACAGAGACAGGTTTTTTTAGGTAGTCCTCTGTCGTCTACGCATTGGGCACGCGCGGCTGACGCATGGACACCTTTTGCGTGGGGAGGACCCTCCTGAATGTGAACATTGCCAGGAACCTTTGAGTGTCTTGCATATCATTCTCGAATGCCCTGCGTATGATGATAAACGCCGCGATTACTTCTCCCAGCTCTTCGAAGAGCATGTCCCTCTACACCTATGTGCGTTTCTTGGAAATGAGCCACTACTTCCACCCACCCAGGTTTTTAAGTTTTTAAAAAGTATTGATATTTTACACAAATTGTAGTATTATATAAGGTCCTAGTCTTATTTTATACATTTTTCAAATTACCAGCTACTAAAGCTCTTTCTTCTTCAAAATCCTCTTCTGCAATAGTATCATTTCTTGGCGCATCATAGCCTTTGTTGCTTTTGCGCCACAAAACCCCCATCTACTACTACTCGATCGCTGGCGCACAGAATTCCGCTTCGTGGCTGCCCGGGTCGCTCGTCCGCCTGCCCGCCGGTGACATACACGGGTAGGGAGTCGCTTGCTGCAAACTTCGTGGCCGGCGTAACTTGAAAGTACAATAACTTCACGGAAAGTTTTTATTTTTATAAAATATTATGTCTATTAGCTTAGTAAGGGTTAGTGATCCGGTCTGCCAATTTCCAGCCAAATTGAAGACTGTCGAAAATACGGCAGCGGTCCACTTTAAAAGCTTGTTTGACCAGTAATTACGTTCTGTGGTTGCTAGAGACAGGTTAAGTTATGTCAAGTTAATGCCTCTGTGGAAATTGACCACATCAGTGGTGTCAGAAGTGCTTAGGAGACGAGGCTAGGGCAATTACACGGTTGTGCCATTGCAAAGATAAGTTTGTAGGTGGTGCGACCGGTTCCCCTTCCCTCGTGTTCCAACGCCGCTTGACCTCGAAGGACGTTTCCGGCGGTTAGAGTTACAAACTATAGTTACCCAGCAGGGCAAGTGTACGAAAGTTCATAAATCGTGGCACCGTTCGTGAGTTGCTGATTCAAAGTGTGGGGATCCTTGCTGAGAGCCGACGGCTGCAGCACGTAACTCCGCACGTGTACGCTCGTTAACGTGGTCGCTGGGGCCACAACGCTGCACTCAATAATGTGCCCGGAATTCACAAGTGTTCGCCTTCGACAAGGCACCGCTTTCCATCGGAAATGTAGTCCATGATAGTATGCAGTGGCACTGAAACTAAAACAAGGAACCGCATCACAACACCAACCGCAGTAGCAACATTACGTAACTATCCGGCTTGACATTCCTTGCCTTCGCGTATTTGCACGCTCGTGGAACGATACTATCTTTTCCAAGAAACAAGCATTCAAAACGTAAATAGCACAGCTTAACCGAAAACAGCCCTTCATCGTCGTGAAGATTCATACTTCAACGTGCACCAAGAGCAGGCGACGTACGGCGTTATCCACACTCGTAGTGTTTCCAACATCGGACGCACGGTGGTGACGCTGTTTGATTTCGTGGCGAATACATTGGCGCAGCGATATTCGATTCGAAACTATTCGCGCACTCCTCCTTAAAAGAACTGCAACAAATTTAAATTGCCTTTTTTTATGCGCTTATTGGACGACGTTTGTTGACATCGCTCTTCGACAGTTAAATCACTGACGCCAGGGGTTAGACGTCTACTGACGTCTAACCCCTGGTTATGCGTCAGTGATTTAACTAACCAGGGTTAGACGTCTACTGACGTCTACCCTGGTTAGCTCAGTTGGTAGAGCGCTCAACTGGAAACGGAAAGTTCCCGGGTTCGATACCCGGACCAGGCGGATTTTTTCGGTCGCGCACCAGTCACCTAGCTGTGTTTGGAGATTTGTGTTTGTCCTTTGTTCTTCTTGTTCGCCTTCTTCAGGGATTATTTTCGTCATTCTTGTCCACCTCGCTTGCACCTTTGCAATTAAATGCATTATAATTATAACCTTAAAAATGCAAACTTTCACCCTTGTTGGTGCCCCGCAGGGGGCACCTGTGAAAGCAGGTGTTTGGAGAGTGGCGTCTCCACGGACCCCGAGCCCCGCAGGGGGCGCCTGCACCTTAGGTGCTAGCTAGGTGCTTGGTGAGTAGCGTCACCACGGACCCCAGCCGCGTGGGCCACCATACCTGCACGCAGGGGGCTTGGTGAGTGGCGTCACTACGAACCCCGAGCCATGTGGGTTCGCCCACCCACGTCTGGCTGTGCGTGGCTTAACTCGTGCTTAGCTGAGCCCGGGGTATGTTTGGACCCTTCGGGGCCCCCGGGCGAGGCAATACACCGCTTCGGCCCCTGCTTCTCGTAGACAGGTGTCCTGGCTTGGCCCGACCAGGATGATTCAGTCAGTCGCCTCTTCTACCCCCTTCTTTCACTTTTCCTCCCACCTCTTTCTCTTTTCTTCTCCACTCTCTTCCTTCCTTTTTCACCTTCTTAGGCGGCAAGGGCCAACCTTGAGTGGAAACAGGTCCTGTCCCTGCAACCACACTAGGGTATAGTGCCCGGGCAGCACTGGTAGAGTAATTGTGTCAGCCAAGCCTTTCTTGCTATGGCACATTACCTGCCCCATTGTTGGGCTCCGTGGTGGGCGGTGCACCCGGGCGCTGAACCTTCCTTCCCATGTTATGGGTTCCCGCGCAAAAACCTCCCTCGATCGGCCCCTGAAAAGGGTGCGCACCGAAGTCCAAGCCACAAAGAAGACATCACCTACACCTGCCAGATTCCTCAAGTTTTTGGTTCTTCACACTGAAAGTGAGAAACCGCTGTCGAAATTATCTCCATTTCTAGTCGCAAAAACACTCGAAGCTGTTGTCGGAAAGGAATTTGAAGCCAAGAAAATGCCATCAGGTGACCTACTCGTCGAAATCGAATCAAGCGAGCAGAGTGCTGCTCTCCTTGCCTTGAGGTCAGTAGCTGATCATGAAGTAACGGTCACACCTCACCGTACCTTGAACTCCATCCAAGGAGTTATCTCCGAGGATGACCTTCTTGAGACCACTGACACTGAAATAGTTGAGGGCCTTTCTGATCAAGGAGTTATTGCTGCAAGGCGCATCTCTTTGCGTCGTGATGGCCAAGAACGTAAAACCAAGCACATAGTTTTAACCTTCCAATCCACCACACTTCCTGATGCGGTAAAGGCTGGGTACCTGCACTGGAGGGTTCGGCCCTATGTTCCAAATCCTCGGAGATGTTTCAACTGCCAGAGGTTTGGCCACGGCTCTCAGAACTGCCGTGGTAAGGCCACTTGTGCCAAGTGTGGCAAAAATGACCACTCTGCAGATTCTTGCTCTAATGAAGCCCATTGTGCAAACTGTAGGGATCCACACCCCGCGTATTCTAGATCGTGCAAGACATGGAAGGAAGTACTTAACTTGAAGGTCGAAGAAAACCTCTCCTACCCGGAAGCGCGCCGTCGCTTTGCGTTCTTGCGCAAGGGTGGCTATGCGCAGGTGGTGCAGCGGGGACCTGCACCACTGAAGGTTGCAGTGGCAACCCAGACGTCCTTTCTGGACTATGGCAAGCCACGGCAGTCCCCCACGCCCCAGCTGAAGATTCAGCTTCCAGGGCGTGCAATCTCGGCTGGTGGGTCTGCTGACCCTCCCGGCCAGAGCGCAAACACTCGCGCTCCTGCGGGAAAACAGCCTCAGCCCTCTTACGTAGAGGGTACGCAGGCTGCTTCCCAAGCTCAGAATGGGCCGGCGGCTACGGCAACCGTCCCTCCTCCGCAATCTCCTTCCAGGGAGAAGGGTCGACACTCTCGCCCACACTCCCTGGATAGAGCATCATCCAAGGAGCGGCATGGCTCTTGTGTCGCTCCTGCAGCGCCCAAGGGGAAGGAACGGGTGAGTTTGGGCGATGCCCTGCCCAGCACCTCCTCCGCCTCTTTGGCTGGGTCTGGTCGTGGACGGGGCCTTTCGCCCCATTCTCCGAGCCTACCCAAACCTGCAGCAAAGGCCTCACCTCAAGAAGTAGAGGCAATGGATGAGGGCACGGAAGTCTCCATTCATGCGTCTGACCAAGACGACATGGACTGGCAGACTCCTAAGAGTAAACAGAAGAACAAAAAACCTGTCATCCCCCCAAAGTGATGATGTGTATCTAATGTTGCCATGAGCGGCAGATTTGTAAGTTTTTATGTACTCCCCTCTAGTATTACAAGTTTAACAACGAGAACAAAGAACCGCTTCGGCCCCTGCTTCTAGCAGACGGGTGTCCTGGCTTGGCCCGACCAGGATGATTCAGTCAGTCGCCTCTTCTACCCTCTTCTTTCTTCTTTCACTTTTCCTCCCTCTGCTTTCTCTTTTTTTTTACACTCTCTTCCTTCCTTTTTCACCTTTTTAGGCGGCAAGGGTTAACCTTGAGTGAAAACGGGTCCTGTCCCTGCAACCACACTAGGGTATAGTGCCCGGGCAGCACTGGTAGAGTAATTTTGTCAGCCAAGCCTTTCTTCCTATGGCACATTACATATATCCCCTTGTTGGGCTCCGTGGTGGGTGGTGCACCCGGGCAGTGAAATTTCCTCCCATCTCATATGCGTCAGCGCAACAAAACCTTTCTTGATCGGCCTCTGAAAAAAGGTCGCACCGAAGCTCAAGTCACTCCCGAAACATCCAAAGTACTTGAAAAATTTCCAAAATTTCTTGTCTTAAACACTGAAAAAGAAAAACCACTTGCTAAACTGTCCCCTTTCCTGGTCGCCAAGGTACTAGAAGGAATTGTTGGGAAGGATTACTCTGCTAAAAAGATGCCGTCCGGTGACCTTCTTGCTGAGATCAGCACTAAAAAGCAAAGTGATGCCCTTCTTTCTCTTAATGCTGTGTCTGAATACAAAGTAAATGTTACTCCACACCACAGGCTTAATACAGTACAAGCAGTTATCTCAGAGGACGACCTAATGGACTCATCTGAGGAAGAACTCATCGAAGGCCTTCAGACCAAAGGGTTGTTGCCGCTCGACGCATCACCCTTCGTCGTGAGGGTGTAGAGTGTAAAACGAGACACATTATACTGACCTTCGACACCACCACCCTCCCAGAGGCCATAAAGGCAGGCTACTTCCGGTGCCGTGTTCGCCCCTATGTGCCGAACCCTCAGCGGTGCTTTAAGTGCCAAAGGTTCGGCCATGGGTCACGGAGCTGCCGAGGTAGTGATACTTGCGCGGAATGCTCCAGTAAAGAACATGTCGCTGACAGTTGCGAGAACGAACCAAGATGTGTCAACTGTGAAGGTCGTCATCCAGCATACTCAGGCTCTTGTCCGAAATGAAAAGAAGAAAGGAAATATTGACTCTGATGACCACAGAAAACATCTACCATGAGGCGAAAAAACGTTTTTCCTTCCTTCCGAAAGGAGGATATGCCGAGGTCGTGCGCAGGGGACCCGCACGGCCCGTGATGGAATCGGCGGGAACACAGACCCCTCTAGAGGGTGTGTGCCTCCCGTCAATGTCCCCTCTAAAACCCGCGGGAGCAGTGCCAGCTGCACTGCACCCCAACCACACGGTGGACGCTGTTCCTTCAACGTCCACCCTGAAACGGGGGATGGCACCCCCCACCGCCCCTGCCGCCCCACCCCCTCGAGGCTGGGGCCAACCCCGCGTCTCGACGCTGCAGAAACCTGGTGAGCCGTTAAGGCTGCCGACCCCACCGGGTCTCCCTCCGGCTCCCCCCGAGGAGCCTATGAACGAGGGTGGACCAAGTCCGGCGAGGAAAGTCTCCTTGCTGGATCTGACTTCTCTCTTTCTGCCACCAGTGACTCTACTGGCTAGCAGAAAGAAGCTGTAAAAAAAAAAAAAAAAAAAAAAACGCCCCGCGCGGAAACAAAAAGATTTTAAGCCATAGTCACCTCATTTTACTTTTTACTAGTTCTTACTTTTACTAGTTATTGAAAGGCTTTTATTATCAACTGGAATCTGCCTGCTCAATAAGAAAGAACCAACATTTTTTAGTGCTGCCCACAACACCTTTACATCAATCGACCTATCACTATCATCACAATATCTACTTTCATGCTTTTCATGGAACGTTTTAGACAATCCTTTTGGCAGCGACCATCTACCCATAATTTTAGAGAGAGTTTTACCAGTTTCATCGATACCAACCCGCCTTCCACGATGAAAGTTGGAAAAGGCCGACTGGTCTATTTTTGGTCGAGAAGCAACACTCGATCCCTCCTCGTTTCTCCTGAGGACGCGACACTTTACGTTACAGAATGCATTATAAATGCTGCTTCTGCTTCAATTCCACAGACCTCAGGAAATATTCCCCGGAAGTGCAAGCCCTGGTGGAATGATTAATCTACTTCCACTCGGAAAAGCCAGAACAAGGCGTGGGGAACTTATCGGAGATATCCAACTTTCCGTAATTTGATCGAGTTTAAAAAAAAGAGCACAACTCGGTGGACGCGAAAACAGGCCAAGTGGGCTTCATGGACAAAGTATGTTTCATCTTTAAATAGTTCTGTTACTGCTAAAGAAGTATGGGATCGTCTCAGAAAAGTTCGCGGGCAGTACCATACTTTCAGGATTCCACTTTTTCCTTCAGTCTCAGCATCTCTAACAGGGCAAGCAGACTTCCTCGCAGAACATTTTCGGCATGTTTGCAGTTCTTACAATTACAGTACGGAGTTTTTAAAGTTCTGGTTTACCGCTGAGAAACAGAAAATCACTATGTGAGGCTTCAACTTCGTTGCATACAATAGACCGTTCACAATGTGTGAACTCGAAGTTGCTCTCAGCTTAAAAGAGCAATCTGCACCTGGGCCAGACAGAATTCACTACGAGATGCTTAAGCACCTGCCTCATGAATCTTTGTCCCACCTGCTGTGCTTTTTCAATTACCTTTGGGAAGCTGCTGCTTTTCCGCATTCTTGGAGATGTGCCCACGTTATACCTTTGCTGAAGCCTGGAAAAGATCCCTCTCTGGCTACAAGCTACCGCCCCATAGCACTTACAAGCTGCTAGGTATGGTATCCTTCGAGATCTATACAACTGTGGAGTGCGTGGCCGCATGCTCCGTTGCTTGCAGAACTTTTTAAGTGAGCGTACATTTCAAGTTCAATTAGGCTCGACTTTATCCAATGTTTTCTTACAAGAAAATGGTGTACCCCAAGGCGGAGTCTTAAGTGCCGCATTCTTTGCAGTTAAGATAAACAGTCTGGCTCAAGTTATACCATCATCTGTTTCATACTCGCTTTACGTGGATGATGTGCAAATATCTTTTTCGTCCTGCAACCTCTCCAGTTGTGAACGGCAACTGCAGCTCACAATAAACAGAATGAGCAAATGAAAATGGTTTTAAGTTTTCCCCAGAGAAAACTGTGTGTGTGCCGTTTTCCCTGCGACGAGGTTTGACTTTAGACCCAATCTTACAATTGAATAACATAGAAATATCGGTGAAGCACGAACATAAATTTTTAGGCATGATCTTTGATAAAAAGCTTACATTCAAGTCTCATTTAAAGGAAATAAAGCAGAAGTGCTTGCGATCCTCAAACATCCTTAAGGTGCTGTCACATATATCTTGGGGGTCTGACAGGCGATGCCTCCTACGGTTGTACAATGCTTTAGTTCGGTCACGTCTGGATTATGGAGCGATTGTATATGATTCAGCACAACCATCCACACTAAGTATGTTGGATCCGGTTCATCACCTCGGACTCCGGCTTGCCACTGGGGCATTTCGCACGTCACTTGTATTAAACTTGTATGTGGACACGCATCAAATGTCTCTTGAAAAACGCCGACAGTACTTGAGCCTGTGTTATTATCACAAAGTGCTGTCGGATCCGAAAAATCCTGCTTATACTCGTAGTATCTTACACAACCCTCAGTTCTATAATTTGTTTGAAAGCAAGCCAACAATTGTGCGCCCCTTGGGTTTTCGAGCTCTCTCAACCTCCCTGTCCCTTCCGTTAGTGGTGTTAACTTAATTGCTCAAATCTATAGAAAGAATTGCCCCTTGGAACGAGCTACCTATATGTTGTGACTGGTCTTTCACCAAACACAGTAAGAAGACCGTTGCTCCACAGTTTCTTCAGCAAGAGTTTCTATCCTTGCAAGAAAGGATATCTAGAGGTTGCACGGAGTACTATACCGACGGATCGAAATCTTTATGTTCCGTTGGTTGCGCAGTTTATTCTAGTAGCTTTACAAGAGCTGTGCAGCTTGACTCAATGGCAAGCATCTTCACTGCAGAGCTCTGTAGTATTTTATTAGCCATTGAGCTTGTTCTGGACAACAGTGTATTAAACGCAGTCATTTTTGTCGATTCACAAAGTGTCTTAGCTGCTATCTTTTCGAGAGTTTCCACAAAGAATGTACTTACAGAACATGTTCGTTTTAAATCAAACAGAGCTCTGCGTCTTGGATGTAATATCAAATTTTGCTGGGTACCGCGTCACGTGGGAATTGCAAGGAATGAGAGCGCGGATCGCTTGGCTGCATCTGCCACAGATTCAATAGCATCTTTTGGCCTGCCGTACCAGGATTTTTGAACTACTTTTAAAGAAATCTCTTTTAAAGACTTGGCAGCTAGAATGGGACACTGAAACCAACAACAAACTCCACGCGATTAAACCAATGATAGGCATCTGGGAAAGTTCATTTCACAAAAACCGTCGTCTCGAAGTTCTGCTTTGTCGCTTGAGAATCGGCCATTCACGTCTGACACATATGTACCTCCTCTGTGGCGAAGAAGTTGCACTTTGTGCCCATTGTGGGGAATTACTTACAATTTTACACAGTCTATGCAAGTGTAGGTTTTATCATCAATTGCGCGTAACATGTTTTCCTAAACTTTTTAGAAGCTATCTACCCTTTCATCCTATGTTTTTACTTGGTGACAGCGCTTTAGTACCACTTAGACAGGTTTTTAATTTTCTTAACAAAACTGGTTATCTACACCAGTTATAAAAAGTTTCTCTAGCCAAGCATCTGTTGTTCCTGAATATTAATAAACATTTTGTTTGGCGCATTATGGCCTCCGTTGCCGCTGCGCCATTAAAACCTTAATCTTACTTATTTATTGTTTAAATTTTATTTCGGTATTTTTTTTAAAGTAGCGGCTAAATTCTATTGTTCAGCAAATAGCGTTATTAGGTACATCCAAACGTATGAATCAGGTAAACATAAAACAAAGCTCGAAATATTAAATAACAATGATCAAGATGCTGTACTCAGATCAATATCACAATACATCGTGACAATTGTACGGCGACATTCCCCGTAACGTCCTTAGAACCTAAATAATTTAGAAGAATCCGTATCACATTGCTCTGTTGTTCGATTGATGCACCTATGTTGTTTTTGCTCCACCTGAGTTGTTGAACAGAGGAGGAGCCAGGACGTCCGGGTCTTTTCAAGTGGATGGCGGCTCCGCGCTGAAAGAAAAAGCCGATCTCTGGAGAGCTTGTATTAATTATGTGGGCGAGTCAATAAACCATTTTAATTTGTAGCATGGGCTGATGTGTGCTCAGCAGCTCAATGGGCAAGCAACAAGAACACAAATGAAGACTGGAGACAGGCAGTTTTGTATACCATGTGTCACGAGACCCTTTCAACAGCAGGAAGGATTGGTTTGGAATCAAAGTGCTAAAGCACGAGGCTGACATAGTTCAATCACCCAAGCGAATTGGGGACAACTCCGCCAATCGTACCTGTAGTCAAACCATCCAGCCAAAGTCCATATGATTGAACCAGACAGAAGCATCTTACCGAATTGGAGCGTTCTGGCCGAATTGGAGATTCTAGCCAAACTGAGCACTTAGCCAAGTTGCAGCGTCCTGCCAAATTGGTCTGTTTCAGTCAAATGTACACCACAGCCGGACTGATATCAGGCTTGGCTTTCTTTGCAAGCTCCTTTATATTAGCTGCCCTTCCACGTTGCCGAGAAAACCCCATCCTCCCGGACAAAGGCGGTGCAACCGGTGGGGAAGCGCAAGAGAAACTGGAGCGGAGAAGGAATATTCCCCCTTGGGGCGGAGTTGGGACCCCGTGCCTGGTGATGGAGATCCGGAGGTCGGTCGCGGACGTCAGTAGCGTGTAAATACATGTAAATAAGTTAATCACCCTGATTTGAAAGTGCACAAAATACGAGGAAAGTGTAAGAAACACGTACGACGGACAAGCGCTCACTCCCAACTGATATGTTTATTGAAACCTCAGAGAACACGAGAGCATCCCGCTCCCCAGATCGCTCATGCGCACTGCACCTCCTTGTTTGCCAAAATTATACATCTTAAAAACAGTAAAATAACGATGTTTACGTGCTGACCTAAAGAAATCTCAAGTTTTTTTTGTTTTTTTTTTAATTAGACAGCAGTAATTTTGCTTTTATTTCTGCGCTGCCCCATAATTATTTACACCTTCTTTTAGCTGATTTCACGTGATCGATTTGCTACCACCGATGAACATCTAGCCTTTTTAAGAGGAAATAAGCGCCGATTTATTCTGACGAATATAGCAGCCGATATGAATACCGAAAAATAGAAGTCTATCCAGACCATGGGCAACAGCCGGGTGCCAGCAAAGTACAATCTTGCTCTCTCAAGCGAGGCTACAAACGACTCGAAGGCGAACGATGAACATCAGTCGTCACGCGCACCCTTATTGACAGCTCTCATTTTCGTCAGCTTACTGACCTCATAAGCCGGCTTTCCTTCTTTGGCGAAAACGCAGCTGAGTATAGGATGCGCAATTCATAGGTCTACAGGTATGCACCAATAGAAGAGGCAATGTTGTGCGTCCATCGCTTACCAACACAAACCCGCACAGAAATAACGTCACATGATCCCCAAGATGATTTGTTTCTTTCCGCGGTTGTTAAACGATATTCCGAAACTCCCGGGTGCTTGGCCTATCATTCCTGACGCCCAACAACGCGGCCGGGCCATCTTTCCATTGAACAGTTGTGCTCTTTTCTTGGAAACGCAGTTTTCGACGTACACCATCCTCAGGTCCTCTTCGTCCTTGAATTTCAAAGGAGGAGCAGGTTTTCCTCTGGTAGGTTGACGGCGGTGACGAGGCCTCACTCGTCCTCGGTCTCGCCGTTGAAGCGGGTGTATGCGCCGCCAGCGGCTTTCACAGCCTCGTAGTTGGACGATGCCGGCCGGTTCATGACCAATGCCTGCAACAGGTAAGGAGAACCTGGGCTGGAATACGCGCCTGGTTGAAGAGTCAGGAGCCACGGCACCCCAAATTCGAAACGCCACGCTCGTCCTCCTTTGGGAAACGATAACGCTGACCCCTTCACTTTTCTTTTCGCTTTATTAGGGAGTTTTCGTAGATCGTTTCCGCTGTCCCGCAACGCTCTCCGCAACCAGGTGCGCCAGCCGGACCTCTACAGTCAAAGCCATCGGCGCGCCGGCGCAGTAGCGGCTGCTTCGTTGCGGAAGGCTCAGCGGAGAAGGAAACGCGTTTTACGAAAACTCCCTATTCTTAGAGTGGCAGCTCTTAGTCTCCCGTTTCCGGGTTGAGCGGCGTCGGCGTAATTACGCGCGTTACATTATGGGAGGTCACAGTTTTCCCGCTAAATTTAGCGGAGAAACTGAATTGGCGTTGAGGTCACGCGACATCAATTTCCCCGCTAAATTTAGCGGGGAAACTTAACCCGCTACATTTAGCGAAACCTTCCCGCTGAATGGGAGGAGAGGAAAAGGGGAGGTTGCGTAAGGGGAGGAGAAGCATATCCTCCTCCTTACCCTGCCCTACTCCTTCTCAAGAGCTGCGCTTTCATTTCGTCTTTCAATTTTTGGCTTCCTCTTTCGCTTCCTTCTTTTGGCCTCGTTACGGGGTCCGTCGCCTGAAGTTGGCAATTCTTCCTTTGTATTATACGTCGCAAGAGATTCAGTTGTGCATATTTAGGACCCCATAAATTTTAAGAACTTCTAGCGACAGCTCTTTTGCCCTTCATGCACCGGGGCACAAAACATGTTTTGCCATCGGGAGATTCTTAAGTAGCATGGCGAAATTACAAAACAGTCAATGAAGAAGTGGCAACCAGCGACTCTCATCGACCGCCTAGTACGTATGAAGGTATTTTTGCGGTGCAACCTCTTTAAATCGAGAGTCTATTAAATAGACGCGCCCAGAAAAGTCAAAGAAAGGAAGTCGCAGAAATGAGGTTTGTCTCATCCCTGATCTGCCAAGCAAGCCACGAGCACGCAGTGCTCGAGCCTCCGTTTGAGCCCTACGGCGATTATTAGAACTGCGAGTGAATCTTCGCTGCGCTTGCAGCACGGCGATGTGGCGCCGTTCAGACGCTTCTCTTCTTTTCCCCATGCGCCAGACGGAAAAAAAAAATCATTTGTGGCATACAGGGTGTTCCACGAATGGTGGACAAATTCGATATTGCGAAAACTACGCATTGCAAAAAAAAAAAAAAGGCTTATGTCGTTTTGGTGTTGGGCCAGGGGCCTATTTAGGAAAATTATTAAAGTCCGGGATAATTATATTGTTAATTATTTTTGCGTAATTAACTTTTTTAATATTGTTTTTAAGGGCATGGTTTCAATTAGAAAATTGCTCAGCATCACCGAAAACCACTAAATGAACAAATTGCAGAACGATAGAAGGCATGCGAAGCATTTCACGGCTTTCTGGAAAACCGCACAAATTCGACGGGTTTTTATGTTTCGGTTTGCAATCGGAGCGCATCTCGGCCCCGACGGCACCGCGCCCCGTGAAGAAATAGTGCAACCAGCCTCTGCTGCATCGCGCGAGGACAGCGCAGCAGAGGTCTCTAAAACGTGTTTATTTGACGTGTTTCGTATATTTTTTGTGCGTAGAAATATTTTATCGTAATTTTTAATACTATGTGTACATGTCTTAAACCTTTCATAAAACAAATTGATTACAGTATTACTACTTGCATGCGTCGGTGTGAAATTAACGGCTGTGCAATGTACCATTGTGAAACGTTGGCAGTTTTCACGCCTCGAGCTACGACATTTTATATCTCCGTAAGAAACCTTGCTACAGCGTTCACATGCAACTGTTGCTCCTCCCAAGAACGTAGGTTTTACATATATTTTTTTTACATAAACATAAAACAAATATAGCCCGGACCAGCATTGTACTATCTGACGTGGAAACACCCTCTAATAACATATACTCTCCCGCCAGAGTTAGGTGTATAAAGACTGACTCGCCACGGTCTTGAGATGCGCCCAAATGAAGCGAGGTGCTTCATTTTAGCTAGGAATTATGTTTTGGGGTTACACCTGATATTGTGAGAAATATATAATAGGTAATACATCACGGTAACGTATTGCTTAGCGACATCCTTTATTTATTAAGCCCACAAAGAACAATGCGGCGAAACCAGCATGGACAAGCCGAAGATGCGAGTCAAGTAAAAGAGAGGCTTACTTAGAGAGTTTTCCCGAGAACACAATAAAACAAGGCTAACCAATATTTATATACAGTGATTCTGTTTTTATAAGCAGTCCACAGAAAAAAAAGAAAAAAAAAACATTCCAGAATAAAAGAATTCCGATATTTTTGTTCAAAATATTGACCTCAGACAACTCAACATTTAATGTACAAAGTGTCACAAAAAAAAAAAAAAAAATACAGGATTTTTTTTATCGCAAAAATAAACTAGGCATCGCCGAACGCTCATTATCCGCCCAAAGATAGCGCTAGAGGTCACAACCAGATGCCAAAGTTTCAGCCCGATCCGATAACTTAATCAAAAGTTATAAGTGATTTTCTCAAAATTCCAATGGGAACATGGAGCCCATTTTCGCCCGTTTTCGGTTTCTGGTGCCATACAGCGCCATGTCTTCGAAAACTCCGTCGGCCGCCTATTTGCCATTGAAATTTTCAGAAAATCACTTATAACTTTTCATTAAGTTATCGGATCGGGGTGAAACTTTGGCATCTGGTTGTGACCTCTAGCGCTACCTTTAGGCGGAGAATAAGCGATCGGCGATGCCTAGTTTATTTTTGCGGCACAAAAGACCGTGTAAATTTTCTTTTGTGACACCCTGCAGTTCACAAGTTTGGAAGAAAGAAAAAGGCCTATTTAACTAGTCTCGAAAATACAACAATAAAGTCAACCAATATTTATAACCGGCGAATGTCAACGCCACGGAGAGCCCACACAAACATTACGAAGAAAAACAAAATGGCATTTCTGAAAGAATCGACCTAAGAAATTTCACAATTTCAGATCTTCAGCTAATTCGAAGCAAGATATATAATTAATGTTATAAAATCACGTACGCAAACAATGTAATCAGACAGCTTGTGTTTAAAGCTACGCACTAATGGTTGCTGTATGTGATATTCCTTAACGGTTCAGTTTGTACGGCAATCTGAAATTAATAAAAAAAACTGTGGTCAGGGAAGCAAGTTTGCGATTTTGTAATATAACTGTAAAAGCAAAAAAAAAAAAAAAAAATTAGTTTTAAAATAAAATGAAAATACTGGTATTGTGAAAAACTCAACCCTCGTCTTATAAACAACGGCCAAATATGCGAAAATACCAAATCGTATTTGACGAAGTCTACCAGATGGAATTTTATAATTTGTATAAAACTGTTGAGTTCTAATTCTTTTAAGCGCACATTCGTCCATTGTAGGTCGTCAACATCCACATATATTTATTTTAAAAAAATACATAAGGACCCCCCCCCCCCTCTCCCAAATCTGCCATCTAGTTTTGTCAAAGTAAAAAGAAACAACCGATATCATTGCTGCGGTGACATAGAATCAAATCCTGGTCCCATGAGCGCCGAACAATTGTCTCAATTTACACAAATGCTACAACTTCTAAACTAACTTAACGCAAGGTCGCAAAGATTCGAGGCAGGCCAAACGACTATAATAGGTTCTATAGAAGAAATAAAGAAAAACCAAAAATCGATCGAAGGTCACAGATATTGGGAAAAGGCTTACGACTGTTGAAAATAAGGCAGGCGCTTTAGAGAAAGACTTGCACGTACTAAAGCAAGGAAACGTCGACCAAAAGAAACTACATATCGTGCTACGATCAAGACTTGACGAAATGGAAGACCAATCAAGGCGAAACAACCTTCTTTTCTACGGGGTACCCGATGAATCAGTAGAAACATGGGGTCAAGCTGAAGAAAAAATAAGAAAAGTTTTATCGGACTGTTTTGATGGGGGAAGAACTGACTCATCGTCGTCTTTTACTATCGAGCGTGCTCATAGGCTGGGTCAGTTTGCCGCAAACAAGTGCAGGCCGATCATCGTGAAGTTTGCTTTTTTTAAAACAAAGGAACAAGTGCTGCAATTTAGGGCGAAACTTAGACTTGTTAATATAAGCGTTGGTGAGGACTTTTCTTTTACGACACGTTTGGCGCGGCGAAACTTAATTGAGTTTGGTAAATCGCAAGGTTCAACTTTCAAACTTCAAACTGTTCATGAACGACAAATGCTATATCTATGATCAGGAACTGGGCCGCGTCTCGGAACTAGCCCGTCCGCATGCCTCTCCTGATGCAGAGCGCCACGTTTCATGACCTGAGGGTACAACTACCTCTGATTAGCAGTTATTGAGGGGCAGTGGTCATCATGATGCTCTACGTAACGTATCCGTCCTTTTTACTAACATACGAAGCCTAATAAAAAAGCGTGACGAATTATGTTCCATGATCGATACTTGTGACGCCAGCATTGTTGTCCTGACCGAGACATGGCTTTCAGCAAAGATAAGAGACGCAGAGTTGTTTCTTGGTCAAAATCACTTTAATACGTTTCGCCATGATAGGGAGCAACGAAGTGGCGGTGGTGTGTTAATCGGCGTTAGAGACTGCATCTCGTCATTCATCGTGGATATTAACAGTTCTCTTGAAATCATTTTTGTTTGTGCTACCATTCAACACCAAAGGATAATTCTAGGATGCTGTTATCGCCCGCCTTCATGTTCAGTTGACTTCGCTGATAAATTACATGACGTATTAAATACAGTTGTAACACGTTTTCCTAACACACCACTACTACTATTAGGTGATTGTATGGGGATCGAGTTGTCCTTATCCCGATCCTTTTTCACTTGAGTGTGCTAATTTTTTGGGTGTTGCATCCGAATTTCATTTGTCTCAACTAGTCAACACGCCTACTAGAATAACGCCTACTACGTCAAATATTTTAGATCTCATTTGACTACTGTGCCTAGTCTGATTGGTCCAATCTCTTATCTTCCTGGCTTTAGCGATCACTCCTTGCTACATTTTGTGCTGACTATTCCTTTAAATTGTGCTAGTAATAAGAAGAAATTGATTCGCGACTACAGCAAAGCGAAATTTGATTCTATTAACGATGATTTGTGTTCTTTCTTAGATATATACTTTGAAAGGTTTTCGGAGCGCTCCGTTGAGACAAACTGGTCAATTTTTAAAGAAATGATTAACACACTTACTGAAAAGTATATTCCTTTAAAAACTATCATTGTTAATGCCAGTTCACCATGGTTTAACAGAGTACTCCTCAGACTTTCTAACAAAAAGAAACGCCTATTTAGAGCCGCCGAAGGTACGCTCTGTCCTGTTCGCTGGCAGAAATACGCAGACGCTGCTGCGTGTTATAAGAGTGCAATTAGTGATGCGAGGTCTAGGTTCTTTAACCAAGTCCTGCCATCTATGCTTCAAAATAACCCTCGTCAATTTTGGCATGTTATGTCCTTCCGTGATAGGCAGTCTGTTATTTCGCTTAAAGAAGGTGATAGCTCTGCTCAGGTCGATGAATCTTTATGTGCCTCTATTTTTAACGAAGTTTTCACTAAATCTTTTTCTGACCCTATCAGCAACACTGATCCGTCTTATTGTGCAAGCAATTTTTCATTAATGGATCATGTCATCATTAATCCCGATGGTGTTTCAAAAATTATAAATGGCCTTAAGTTGTCTTCAGCTACTGGCACAGACGATATCAACTCCAAATTTCTCAAAGGAACTAATCAGTACTCTTCCTTCATACTCACGAGAATATTTCAACAGTCACTTGATATCGGGGTTCTACCAAATGACTGGAAAATCGGGAAAGTAATTCCTCTCCACAAGGCTGGTGACAAGCACTCCCCATACAACTACAGGCCTATCTCACTAACCAGCATTCCTTGTAAAGTCTTCGAGCACATCATATACACGCAACTTGTTAACTTCCTTGAATCTAACTCCTTCTTCACCTCAGCTCAACATGGTTCCAGGAAAATGTTCTCATGTGAAACACAGCTACTTTCCATTACTAATGATTTTCATGTTGCTTTTGATCAGGGATCTCAGGTGGACTGCATATTTCTCGATTTTTCAAAAGCTTTCGATAAGGTATCCCATAGACTTCTACTCCACAAATTAAGCAAACTTAACATCGACCCTAACGTGTTTAATTGGCTGATAGCATTCTTAACGAATCGTTCACAATTTGTAACCTGTAACGGTGTTAACTCTACCCTCACATCTGTTTCTTCTGGAGTACCTCAAGGGTCTGTTTTAGGTCCATTACTTTTCCTGATTTACATTAACGACCAGCCCAATATTGTATCCTCCTCTGTAAGACTATTTGCTGACGATTGTGCCGTCTACCGTATAATATCTAATGACTCGGATTCCCGACATTTACAGCATGATTTGGATTCTATTTTGAAATGGTGCGAGCTTTGGTCAATGGAACTTAACATTAAAAAATGTAAATTAATGCGCGTAACCCGTAAAGTTTCTTTTCCTACTACTTACAAACTGAATAACATACCATTAGAACCTGTTGACTCTTACAAGTATCTGGGTGTAATCCTTAGCTCTGATCTTTCCTGGAATCTGCATGCTACTTACGTGACTAATAACGCTAACCGCATGCTTGGTTATCTTAAACGGAACTTTTTTCTGGCCCCTTCTTCCTTAAAGCTTTTTCTTTATAAAACTCTAGTACGCACTAAACTTGAATATGCAGCTTCCATCTGGGATCCCGATACGACCTACCTTAGTGACCTAATCGAATCCATTCAGAATAAATCCGCACGTTTTATACTGACTAATTATAACCGTACCGCAAGTGTGACATCAATGAAGAACATTTTACTTTTATTCAGCCTCGCACATCGCCGTAAAATTTCTAGCATTTGTCTTTTTCACAAAATATTCCACCCACCACAACCCGGTACTCAGAAATCAGCTATTAACCCCACCATCCTTCGTTTCAGCACGTCTAGATCATCAGCACAAAGTAGGAGTTCCATCTTGCCGTTATAACAAATATTTTAACTCATTCATCCCGAGAGTTACAAAAGAATGGAACCAGTTACCTCCATCCCTTGCATCTATTGTTGATTGTGACCTTTTTCGCACAAGTGTTAGTAACAATGTTTTTCCTATTACTTAACTCATGTATCACTGTTGTTTCATGCTGTTTTTATTTTGTTTGTTTATCCCACTCCCCTCTGTAATGCCTCTGGCCCTGAGGGTAAAATAAATAAATAAATAAAATAAATAAAGATCAGGGCGAGTCTTTATCACGGTCAGGATTATTCCTAAATATGAAGGCGTCCTCAAACGATCTGCTATTCACCAACAACATAATGAACGAGAGAAAGATTTGTAATTTTTTTCCGACGGACTCTAAATCTTTGCGCGAATAGAAAACTTCAGAAAATAACTTCCCAGGCCCAACAGAACACTCGGGACGCGTACTGCACAGCATGCTTCAAAATGAAAGAAAGAAAGATTCCGATATCGATAGTGTTTTACGAAAATTCGATATGCTGCAGCGCCTCGTTGCAGAACTGAAAATGACCATTTTTAACCCAAATATATGACGTGACAGCGCAATGTTATACGATGCATAGTAGAGACATTTCCAACATTCGCTTTCTGCGATTGTGACCCTGGTCCTGCATGGAGCGCGTTCCAGATATGCGCAATATTGTTTCCAGAGGTTAGCTATCGCGCATAGTCTTCAAAACTGTAAAATATATGTACGATGCGCGCGTTCCCAATTCAAGGACAGCGCAGATTTTTCCTTGATGATAGACACTTGGAAGGACAATACTCAGGCAACACATCTGGAAGATGCGCGTCAACACAGTTGTGTCATGTGACAATCCTAAATATTTCTTTTTTGTTTTATTCCTCGTTGATGAAGTAATAAATTGATTGCATTGAGGCCACTGTAGCGTGCAGCTTGGATCACGAACGTGACACCTTCCGGCACGCAGAGAAGCTAATTATGCGATAAGAGATTACACTCTAAAAAAAATGTATTCGCGACTCCAGCGACCTATAGGGGGCGCCACCACCGAACAAACATGGTGGCTGAGTCCAGGTCGTGTCGGCTCGGCCGGGCCACCTGCAGGGGTGGCGCATTCAATTTAACAGATTTTCTTTTGTTTAATGCGCAATTTTATGGATATTTGAACTGAGACGGTTAAGTGTGGCCGGTGCACATAAACTTGCAGAGCATATATATAGTTTTGTTTTCCCGGTGTTTTTTGTTCTTTTCATGTCAAACTTTCGTTTCGGAGATTTCGTTCAAAGCTGAAACTATGGGCTCCGGAAGACGGTAATAGACTCTAATCAGTTTTAATCATCCAAGGAAAGTCGCGATGACTACAGAATTGTTCCACCGAGAGTAATTTTCAGCTAACTCTCATGCCTCGACCAATCGACTTATCTGTCCGCGAAATCGAGCTTTTGTGCATATCCGCATTTAAGAAACAGCTTCAATCGTCTGCTCGGTCAACAACACAGGCTGCAGGAAAATTACGAAAATTAAGCAAGCGCTTCTTGAGCCAAGGAGCATGTTAACCCGCTGGCGCCCCACTAAGCAACTGATACTCGTATTTCAATTCAGGTTTTAGTAGCAATCGAGAAGTCATTTTGACGAGCGGGTTATGTATTATATTACGCACTATGTCCCACTAAAGCGATATTAGTATATTCTTCTTGTTGAAATATGAGCTTAGTTGACTAGCTATTAGGTGAACTGCTGAATAAAAGTATATTTGACAGACAGAGAGCTACTTCTTAAACTTAGCCAAATGGTTCTAGCCGGTAGCACGGAGACGAATGCGGACAAACCGAAGAGAGGCTTCATCGAAGATTCACGCGGAACCTCTCTGCATTGAACTTGACTTCGAATCCTGAACGGATAAAATGAGTATTTTTTTGTGGCCGGTCAACCTGAGCAATCTAGACGTATATTGCTGCTGGCTTCGACGGGGGTATAATATAAATATTGGAGGCGCGATAGATCATAATAATGTCGTGACAGCTTCAAACTATGCGAGACGCATCCCCCACTCCACCTTTTGAAAGCAGATAACTTCCCTCATTAATCATGCAGCGAGTAGGTTTTCGTGAATCAAGTAATTGCGAAATCAGCCCAACTCCTTTAGTGTGGTCCAGAGGCTTTTTTGGCGAAAAGCAGTCAAGATGATTAGCCAACGCACCGACCGGCGTGGGTGGCTCAAACTTGAAGCTAATCGAACACAACCAAACTCAAGAAAAGCAGCAATCGAACCTTCCCATTCACTTGACTGCAACATTGGTGTTCCCTCCAGTGAAACACCTCGCCTGTCGTCCTTAGTCCGCTGTTCTACATCCTTACAAAGAAACCACTTATCAGTTACGAAGTAATCGTCACTTTTAATGTGATTCGAGACAGACAAGAAATCAAAACGTTTTTCCGTGATTCCTCCCCTTCCAAGAAGTCGAAAGCACGCACGCGACCGTGTGTTGTGGAGTGAACGGGCTTTCAAACACGTGATGGAAGGAAACAATCTACTGAGGCTTCACCACGCTAATGAACACTCAGGCAAACTTAAGAAATTTTCGGATTTTCGTCAAATTACATTGATCGCCACCGCGCCGACAGCACGTGTCCGCCGCGAAAGCCACCAGACACGCGGAGGGGCGCGGAGCGACCTGGTCCGGCTGGTTCCCGGTTTTCCCGCTTGGTGGCGTCCGTTTTGCTGGAGTCGCGAATAGTCTTACAGCCTTTTCTCCCGTAAAATACACCTAAACATTCAGTTCGACGTACAGCGCATCGAAGTTGAACAGACGGCCCCAACTTTTACGAGGGGCTTTATAACAGTGCGGTACAACTTATTAAACAGCTAAAGTACGTACCAAAGACTACAGAAAAAAAAAAAAAAAACTATGAAATTTCGCAGTAGGGCCAAGAAAACCCCGATTATTACTGTTTTTTTTTCTTATAGTCAGTAACACGTCCATTAGCTATTTTAAGAAGTTGTCCCACTCGGCTATCAAGCCGCTCGTGAAAGTTGGTACTGTCGGTTCGACGTCAGTGCTCTGTACGTCGAACTGAAGTTTGGAGTGCCTTATATGGGACAAGGGGGCGTAAGAATATACCTTTTTTTTTTTTTAAGAATTTACGACAGCCCGTTGGTCGATCAGCGCATTATTTTAATCTAGCCGTAATTTACCATAACAACGTGTTGTAACAATGAACGTTTTGCTCGATGCTTTTCTCTGGGCGAGGTTTGCTGGAACAGTGATCTCTGCGTGAGCTGAACCACCTAACCAATGCTCTACTCTGTAACTGTAATGAGAAAGCTGTATAGGTGATGCCTTTTCTGCATTTTTAAAGTTTAAAATAATAAAGGATAGAGCTACTGCAGTACGAGACACAAACAATTATTACAATTGCCATACCAGAAATAATCACGCAATCCGCTCCTTTTTTATTGAAGGGTTTATACCGCAACTATGTAAAACGAGAAAACAAAACTGAGATGGCAACCACGAAAATGTTGTTGTTATAGCAAATGCGAGGGTCGAACAACCGCGGATGCTGATAGCCGGCCAGAGAGTCCTGTTTGCTCATTTTAATCACTCCCGACTACGGCCGCATCGCAGTTAACTATATGTGTATTGCGTGAGGGCTATCCTTTTGAAAGTGTCATTAAAGGCTCTTTGCCAATTCTTCTACTCACATTTTTTTCTTCCTCGAGTTGAGGGTTGCGCAGCAAGAGGAGGAGTGGGCAGTAGAGCAGATTGAGCATGGCCACGGAGCGCATGACCCAAGGGAATCCGATCGCCTTCACCAGGTAGCCCGACACGCCTGGTCCTGGACGTCAACGAACAAAGATTAAAAGACATTCATTAAAAGACGGGCATGTTTACCGACCATACTTCAATGAAGCATATGAGCCACATGCCACTTTTGAGTACCAATTTCGGATACTCTCCTGGTCACGTACTCACCGACACACAGCGGCTACCGGGAGAACATTTTTCCGCTCTACTCAATCGCTTCCTGAGAGCTTCGGACTACGTTACCCGATTCATGTGCCGCGTCGTCGGCGGAAATCGCCGCATGCTTACATCGGTTCCGCGCTATATCCATTGCATTACATGGCTCAACTCACTACGGACCGCGAATACTGCTCTTTCGCATGGCTGCCGTATAGCCTCGTAATTGCACCACTTCACGCCACCCTTCCTTTTGGTTTTCGGGGCACTTGTACCTTATAAAACCACGATCTTCTTTCCAATAAAATTCAGCTATGTTTAAGACTTCATGCTGTGTCGTCCTTCCTCGGGGTTTGTCTAAAATGTTAAACCTTCACCAACTTGTTTGCGCCCTCACGTTTTTGTTCACAAATATTTCCACAGGTAGAGTTGGTATCGACATGCCAAAACCCGAGATAGGGGCAAACAAACAAGGAGAAAACACCACGTCTCAATCGCATGTACTAATGGATGAAGTTGAGTGTATCGAGGAAGCGTGGTTAATAAAATTTAGTAGCTGCGTTTGAGACTTCATGCGTTGTCCTTTCTTTGCCTCCGTCTCGGGTGTCAGTATGTCCATTTACAACAAGCATGCCTGCCTAATAACGTTGTCTTCAATTGCAGTTGTTATGACGAGGATAACGTATAGGGATATTAGCACAAAATCACAACAAACAAGTAGAAAAATCGAACTGTAGGTACTTGTTCTGTTTATTTATTATACTTGTCGTTCGTCGTCTGGTGCTGCTGCAATTTCTAGTTGAAGTAGACCGAGGACTAAGTGCCGCATGCCCGATCGAAAATGGCAAACGGCGTCTGTCGTGGCAGGCGCCGGAAGAAAGCTATACTCGACTCCGTCTTAGCATAACTTGGCAAGCACGAGATGCTACGGGGTACGAGCACCGGCGAGAGGCATACGACAACACACGGCAGGAGAGAAGCCCAGTGGGTGCCAGTGGGGTGCTCTCCTGCCTTTCTCTTTTCGATGCTCGTACCGGCTCACATGGTTACAGTTAACGCGGGCGCCATGTGCACCCTCAGCTCGCTGCTAGTGTGGTCAGAGATCTTTAGACGGAGTAATCCGGTCAGACACCGAGGGAGAGGAGGAGACGAGAGTATGTCAGTTCGCCGAGCTCCGCTTGGAGCGATCAGCGGGTAGACGCAGAAGATTGTTGAAAAGAGCCGCCGCACAGCTCAGAAGGAGCATTTTGTTTTTAGTGGTTTGTATTGTGTGTAGTCCACTGATCTCTATTGTAGTAGGCTGGATCGCGGACCGCGGCAGCTGGGGCCGAGTGTCGCGTCCGGCGGCCATTGATTGACACCACCAAATGCATGGGACTCTCTGGGGAAAACAAGAAAAAGTGCCGTTTCCCCCGTTTCTAAGCTGTTGTCGGCACTGAAACTTTTTGGCTGCTTTTCGATAAGTCTGTCAAATAGCTTGCGTACAAACATTTAAACTGACAGCCCTCGCAGTTCTTATAAATAAATATTTTGTGGTCGAGAATGACTCCGCTGGGCGAAAAATGTAGTGCAGCTCAATGAGGTGAGAGTTACCTAGAGTTACCGTGGAGTCGGTGGCGGTTTAGTTGAGTTGGGTTTAGTAGACGACAAGCTCGAAGGCCTTGCTACGCGGAAGTCGCTCACTCCCGGAAAGCCGCTGTCGAGATGGAACTTCTTTGTCATTCATCAACTTCTGGACTTCCCCGAGGACGGTCTCATTGACGGCAAGTTCCTTTGTTTACTCCACCACGAGCGCAAGCTTGCCAGCTCAGCCATAGGTGCTCCGGTACGTTTGATTTGTTTAATCGGCGTTCGAACGTTTGACAAATACCAATGCGATGTCCAAACACCCGACATAAGGATCGCAGCACACCATAAAAGACTCGCCTCCAAGCACAGCGTACATGCTTCAATATTCTTACTTTTGTGCGTTTCTCCCATAGACTTGCGTGTATTGCCTGGTGTCAAGCAATCGCCGCCGGGGTCGACACCGACGGGCTCCCAATCCGCGATCTAGCCTACTACAATAGAGATCACTGGTGCAGGCCCGTCTTCCGTTAAAAAACTGCAGCATTGAGAATAAATATGGAACACAAAAGCTTTACATTAAAAGTACTTGAGACTGAAAGCCGATCAGGAGAGGTGAACGCATATTCAAATCCATGTTACTGTGAGTCTCAATTGTTCATTTCGCCCCACCGACTCACTGTGGAATATCACGGCTACTTAGATACCATTTATCATGAATAAAGTATCTAGCCTGCAATAAGAGAAACTCCTGCGAAGAAAGATGGTTTTTAAGTTAAAGCGTAATATTATTATTGGTACCCAGCAACATTCCCATGTCTTGTTGTTATCTGTTTTTCCCAAACCGAAAACGTCGTTTTGAGCGGTAACCTTAAGCGGTAACCGAAATACGATGATGATGAAAAAATTTATATAGAAAGGTGGGCCTCTCTGACCTAATAGAGAAGGAGAGGGGAAGACCAAAGTGTAAACCTGTCCCGAAGAATAAAAACGGAAACAAACCCAATTGTGTAAGTATAACGTTAACCGTTACGCCTATAACGTAACCGTAACCGAACCGTTTTCATTGTCCGTTTGAGTCCCTGATTTTAACTAATTTTGTATTATTGGCACTGACTGAAGCTTACACTTGCATTTCGGACAAATCCGGGAAGACTACACCCTTTTTACGTTGCTCCGACCAGTCTATTAGTGCGTGTCTCCCGGAGTACTTATACGGTCGTCAGAGCAACATACCACACGATCGCCGCCTGGCTCGTTATTAGACTTGACTACCCGTTGCTATGGTTCACTTCAGATTCCATGTTTTCGCAGTTAATTTCTTAACTATGTATAGAGTTTACTGAAGTTTATGTTTGCTAAATTTTAAATTTTCCAAAATTGTTAGGTCATTTCTTCTACACTTTGTAATCTCCAAAGTTGCAAATAAAAATAGGTAATATTTGGACACCTCATAGCTTTACCAGGGACAGCCAACGATATGGTTGAAAATCGAAACATGGACGGTTCATTTTCGTGAACCTGGAGTAAAATGACGGATCTTGACAAAATAAACCCTACTTTGTCAGTCGCCCAAGATTTGAGGTAACCGAAGCAGTCTCTCCTAGGAATTATTGACTACAATCTGGCCAAACTGCCTACTAATTTTTTTTTTAATTCTGTAGGTGTGTGCGCGTCTGTGTGTGTGTGGGGGGGAGGGGGGGGGAGGGACTGGCGTGGTTTTGAAAATCGATCAAGTTTTATATATTATTCGAAAACACGGAATCCTGGCTCGATTCCAACATAGGGTGACCCAAAATATGAGGGTGCCAACTCTTAGTTTTAAAAATTACTTTCAGAGCACGAGCAAGCACGCTAAATCGCCATTTATTATTGCATTGACCTTGCGCACGGAGTCTAGATTGTGCACCCCCTAGCTTGGGGAAAAGCAAAACCACGTTCCTGCCTTTCACCGCAACATGCATGACGGTTGAATCTAGCGCTTTTTGTATTGTTATAGTGGTGTCTCGTTTAATTTTTTCACTCTCTTAATTATGTCAGAAATAAACATTGTTTCACCACGGGTTGAAGGACTCTCTGAAATTAACTAAGAACAAAGATAATTTAGGGTTGTAAATCTTCTATATCCGAACCCTACAACGTCTCGCCCCTCGCTGTCCCGGGAGACATAAATTATAAAAACGAAAAAAAAGAAGAAAAAAAGTACTTGTTAAAAAAAAAAAACAAGCTTTTTTTTTTTTTTTGCGTTGCGTTGCGTTGCACGAAGTGTCGTGCTGTACTCATTCCCTGTTATTTGCGACAACATTGATCGGCCACTAGGACTCACCGAAACAGTAGGCGAAGCTCACGGCTGTCTCTGCAATGGCGTACACGGTACCGTATGACGCCACGTGTCTCGAATCCACTAAGAGGGCGAGCAGGGGCATCATAGCAGCGTCGATGATTCCTAACAAAAAGGAGGGCATCATTGATATAAGAAGGAATCACGATCTCAATTTTATCCCATTTATCTATCTAGTCAATGATGTTCCTCTCTTTCTAAATCATTTAAACTTACACTTTTTCCTCCTTTCTTCCCTCGCTTTAGATCTGCTCTTTTTAACTACGAACCAGTTGCACACTTCCGCCAGAACAACCTTTTCATTTTCTCCTTCCGATAGCCCTCTCCTCGTCCACAACCAACAAGCTTTCCTTGAGGGGTCGTGATATAGAAATGAGTGATGAAGGTTCTGGTCTATAAAATCGGTTTAGTATTTTTATGTATAAGAGTTTTTTTTTTTTTTTTTAAACTGTGGAGCAGACGGAACTTGAAGGATATCGGAATTTCTTCGGGATCATAACAATGCCCACTTGAATTCATGATTTCTTTACATATTGTTCCGACAACGCAGACACATATAAAATTTAAAAAAAAATGTACCCGCTTAGCATAAACGTGTCGCATCTTTTCCATTCGCTTCATGAACAAGCAAGCGCAACTAAAACGTAGACCTGCAGCGGTAATTATGTTCTACTATCTTTTACTACCTGAACGGGAATTAAGGGCGTTACCAGGCTTCAAGCAATTTGGACTGTTAAAAATGACCCAGTGGTGCCATGACGCGGCCAATAGTGTGTTCGGACTCAGAAATGCGATCGGTGCTAGAGGACTGAGGAGTAAGCTTAAAAATCACTCTTTGGTACGAAAACGGCCCGGCGCATATGTGTCCAGTGTCACTTCATGGGTTTCCCGGCACGAATAAAAATTCTGAGTGTGGAGCACGTTTTCGGTCTCGTCATTCTTAATATGTCTAGTCAATATGGTCATCCGCATACGTTAATATGGTCATCCGCATACGTTTCACAGAATAAAACTCGCCGATGTGTTTAGGAATGTTTAGTTGGGAATTGGTCATCCGCATACGTTTCACAGAATAAAACTCGCCGATGTGTTTAGGAATGTGAGGGGGAAGGGCCGCACCTGTTGGTTAGAAATGGCCATTGACCTCACCAAAGCGGCCACTTACCGATGGCTAGGCCCAGCACGAAGTGAGGGACAACAAGGTACAGCATACTCGTAGCCTCGGGAATCTGCAAACCGGACAACGGAACGAATATGCCGCTGTGCTTATTAACTCTAAACATTGTCCTCAAGTGTGCATCTTAAGGGATTAAAAAGCTGATCACCGCTATCTAAGGTACCTATCTATTGCCAACAGCAATTAAGATGGTAATATATATTTAAACCGAAGAAATTCCCCTTCTACAAGGAAACTAAAAATCGATCGTATAAATCTTGAACGGAAGGTACACACGACTGCCACTGTAACCGAAATTTTGATGCGGTTGAAAGTGCAGCAAAAGGCCAACGTCTGTGGCGTCGTTGATGTTGAAGTCACAGGGGCCATATTAGGAGGGAGATTTTTTTCAAATCGTGCAAGAAAAAAAACCTAATGCCTCAAACATTTTTGAAACAATATATACCCTGAACCAATTCGTTTCTAGGACGAAACTGAAAACCGTTTTTCCCTCATACGTTTAGTTCTCGAGTTTTTTTTTTGTTTTTTTTTTACTTCTAAATGACCAAAAACGAATTTTGTAATTGGGGCGATCGTCAGAGATCCCGTAATTGGGAGCTTCTCCAGGCTCCGATACCTTCCGCACAACAAAGAAACTTTGTTACGTCGTTTCATAAGCTTCATTTCTTTTTTTGTAAAATATTCAGGGTTTGGACCCTTTGACGATAATTCAACTGATTTTAATGATGATAACCCTTGTTGCAATCAACTGTATGACAAACTATATATGGAATGGAGGCACACCATAAATTGTATAAACAATTGTAATTTTATATATACTTGTGTTTGTTTTTGTACGAGGAGCCCTTGGTATAATATAAAACATCCAATAAAAATGATGTGTAATATAGTGTTGGGCTTTTAAATTCGTACATTCCAAAATACGATATACTTGAAGTCCAATTTTAAGATGCAAATCTAGGTCTTAGCCATTTCTTTCTGCCAGATTGTTAATTATTTGTTGGTACTTTCTCATTGTGTTGGGTGGCTTCAATTTAAAGGGCCCCTGAAAAGAAAAAAAGACTTTTAAAAAAAAAAAAAAAACAGTGGTTGGGAGACGCGTGTCGAAAAATGAATTTTACGCGAAAAAAAAAATATTTAGAGCAATATTGACGGCGAGAGATTTATTTGAAATTTTGCGGGCAAATTCCATGGTCATTCAGCTCGGCTTCTCATTGGTAACGATGGTCATTCAAACCAGCTTCTCATTGGCCAATAGAATGAGTGACAGCTTAGATGTTGGTTGTAAAATCTTCGTGATCTCTTGAAATCGCCTTTTGAATTACATTTTTTTACGTTTAAGAAACAATCCATCGAATGAACGTCGTAATTGTTTGCAAACGTTTTACAAAATCGTAACTTCCCTTCGGATAAAACAACAAACAGAAGCTTCGCCATTTCTTTTTTCTGTCATGGTCGCCGTCTTGCAAGGTGTCTCGCGTCCTCGGGTGGTTTTATAGTTTTATCGCGTTTATATGTGAAGACCTCCTAAAGAGGGCTTGTTGATTGTGTTAGTTAGTCATGGCCGATTCACACGACGGACTTCACACGACGGTTCGTCTGTCTCCCAAGCGCATCCACACGAGCGAGACGACGAGCAGACGCCAGCGAGGACGGACCGAACCTGGTCGCCACCCCACAGTGCCGCGAAACTCCAACATCGCACCGTGGCACCGTTGTCCAAGAGACAAATCGACGTTTGCTACCGCGATAATGAATCGTACGCCGCTGTTACGTACAGATTGAGACAAAACACCGTGATAGGCTTTGAGCGAAGCGCCACTAGCTTTACTAACCCAAAGCATGAGAGTGACACAGGCATGGTCCTGCGCGAGAAGGGTTCCGCGTAGAAGCGACGAAGTTCTGGGTTTGCGAAGGGGCGTTTGGAGAAGCCTTCACGCACTCCGCACTCGTGCACAACACTCAAGTTCACCACAGCCACAAGAGAGGTCTTGTTCGGTGAAATCCTGATTGGACGCAGTCAGGGGGGTGTCGCGGCGGGCCACGAGAGGGGGGGGGGGGGGGAGTCGCGGCGGGCTACCGCCCCGGGTGCCGCTGACCCTCGTGACGCCGCTGATTGGACGTGCAAGAATTATCGCAGCGTGCTAGACGAGTTTTGATGGAAGCTTCTTGACGCGGACCCGGAGGAGTACCGGAACCTGCGTCGCGTTAGCCAGACAAAGTTTCTGCAGTTCCTTTTACACGTGGAACGAAAAAACGCCTGACAAAATAAACAAGCGAACGCACAAAACACAACGATGCGTTACTTTTGTTTTCATCGCCCAGAAACACAAACAATGTACCGTTGCCAGACTAAACGCTTTTCAAGTCAATCTCCCGCCAAAAATCCGCGAGTGAAAAAGGCGCTTGAGTTTATCAGTCCGCGCGTCCGCGGACGAGGCGCGCATCGCAGGAATCGGTGACGTGCCGGTCACAATTGGTACACGGTCTGCGGACGAAAATCGCGATTCGGTCCGTCGTGTGAATCGGCTGTACGACGCGGTACGACGTGCGACCGGCAGACACAGGAAGTAGCAATGGCTCTCGTACGGGGCGCAGCCAAGCCAGCCAAGCCGATCCACTACGAAGAGGCGGGGAGTATCTCTCCTCCACGCGCCCGAAATGCCGAGGGAGAAAACAAGTGGAAAGAAGGTGACTACCGACTAAATTGCGTCTGGCGCTGTCAATATTGCTCTAAAAAAAATTTTTTTTTTCGCGTAAAATTTGTTTTTTGACACCCGTGTCCCAACCAGACTGTTTTGAAAAAAACGTTTTTTTTTCTTTTCAGGGGCCCTTTAACAAATAATCAACACATTATGTTTAATATAGGATAGTTTTCATACATACGTCCAGCTTGTTTACTTAAAAAAATCAAAGAAGTCGCCAGTAAAAAAAAAAACATTTCCTTAAAGGGAGGGGCGGTGCAACGGTTTCAATGTTGAAAGAATTGCCAGTTTGCATTTTTTATATTGTTTATCCAAGCCCAAGTGACCAAAAACGCGTCACCTTTCCCCGAAAAACTGCTATTCTGCTGCGTAATCGCAAGGCAAAAAACGAATTATTTGCCGATCTGCAGCCACCTGTGGTGGCTACGGGAACTAAAATGACAGCGTCTCTGGGGGTACGTTGAAGTCAACAAACCCTGTCCCCCTCCGCTGCTACACTTGCAGTCAGCCCCGTGGCGATCCGTCCTTTGTGTCCATCGCGCGCCGCGACCTTCGACGAGGCTAATCCTTTGAAAGTCGACAATCGCGGAGGAAGCGGCTGGGGTCTCTGAAGAGAGGGCCCAAGGGGAAACCACGTGAACCCCCAGAGTACGTCACTCGAAAGTCGGCGAGAAGAGTTGAGGCACTTCGACCTTCGATTTGTTTCATTTTTTTTAAATAAGAACTAGCGCTCGCAAGAAAATGCGGTTTTCGGTTTTTCGTTCCATATGTGACGCAGATTAATTTCCGTAGTTAATTGGCCAAAGTCTGAAAATCGCTGGACTGCCCCTTTAAGCGTCATCCTTTTTTGCGGTTTCCACGTCTCTTGGGGTTCGGGCAAGCCAGCGGGCCACGGAGATTGTAACTAAATATGAGTGCGTCATATTTTAACCGGACGACGCGGAAAGCTCCTTTACCTACGGGTGCGACCCGCGGTGCCGAATGTGCGCGATATGTGACGTCTTTGGTCCTAGGCTTACTACTGATCAGAGCCGCTAAAAGCTTCTTTTTAGTCGAAATAGAAAATATAAGCGGCGCGAACCGTTTAAATTATTTATAAAAGTAGTTTATGTTCTGCATTTTGGATCAGAAAAGAAACAAATGCAGTTTATAAAGTATGGAAACAAGAAATGACCCGTCGACATACCCGCCACTAAGTGGTGGAAAAGGTGGCGCATACTAGAAAGGTTTAGTGGGATCAGGCACCGACGAGCGGCCAGCGTAGAAAGGTCCCGGATGTACGCGGCGGCGCTGCGGTCGTATACAGCCTCGAGGATCTGACCGGTTCCGGGCGTTCCGAAGGCCTTCGGCGAGAAGGTTTGGCTTTCGGTTTGGACGTTTGGCGGTATGGCAGCGCGAAGTGGCTCCCGTTCTGAACTGATTATTTACCCCGTGTTTGCTGTCGTTTGTGTCCAATGAAGTGTCATGCCGAATTAGTGTTTAATCGCGCTGCAAATGCAATGCGAGCCGCCCTGGCTGCCCGCTTCATACAGCCTATGCAAAACATGTTTTAGTGGCGCCCTCTCGAGCCGTCTACAAGGAGTGCGGCAGCCGTGAACGCTCGCTGAGCTCACTACCCCTACTCTAGTTCACGGCCACTCATCAAGCGACCTAGGTACTCTCATGCTAATAATTATGGTACGGTGAGAGTACATTAGTTGCGCTTGTCACGCACTTTGCTCTCACGGTATTCGTCTACTATTAGTTTTGTTTTGGTTTTGTTAATATAAATAACTCGGCTGCTATACCATTATTTCATAATTCTGACTGAGGCACGTAATTCCACAGGGAACATATTAAAACGCGGATTTAAATTAGGCTTGTTTACTTTTCAAAATAAAATAACAATTACTTATATTTACAGTATTTTTTATGTTGTTTTAATTAATAATTTTTACGCATTAAAGACAGTAAGGTGAAGTTTCGTGAAATAAACTTGTTTTGAATGTACCTGCTCGCTAGCGCCATTTGCACGTAAAACGTTTTCGAACGTTCTCCGTGACACGCGGCTAAGGCTCTCGTAACTTCGTGAACCGTGCGAACAGGCGCGGACCGCGTGCCATATGCAGCGGACGGTTTTGAGGGAGTCGAATGAATCGTTCCTACTTTAAATAAATATCAAAAATCAGTTTTGCATACTGCGGCACCAAGTTTCAACTTTCGACGTAGGTGCAGCTTGTGACACACCATATTAGTGCAGAGCAAGTCTTGCATCTTTCTGAGCTAGAAATACAAATTATAGACTTTTCTTATGGCAAGCCAGCAAGTAAAACTTTTTACGTGTCGAACCTGAAAAAAAAAAAAAAAAAGACGGTGTAGGCCATTTTCTCCGCTTGATTGAATAAAACTATTCAGAGGCGGCAGGGCCCGTGCCTGCATGAACTTAGTTCTTGTAATCTGGCCAAAGCATTTTTGTGTTTTTATTGAACAAAAAAAGGCTTAGCACTATGTCCGTTTTAGAAAACCTTTTTTTACTTTAAGCTTTCGACGGAAATTTTTTTCGCGAATGAAACGCACCGTTAGGCTGCGATTACGCAGCAAACTATTGTATCGTAGCATATGAAACTGGTGTTTGTTTATTTGAAGTTAAGACGATTCACTGCAATCAAGCACTCGGTCATTCTTATTCTCTGCAACGAACGCAGGGTCCGAGCAAACAGCGAAGTAAACACGCGTGTTCAACGCTGCTGCAAGGTATGTAGATGTTCCCATTTCTACCCATTGTACACATATGCGTGATCCTCTCGCGATTACGAGACCACAAAGTCCACCACAACAAATGACCAGGGGACCACGTTCAAGTGGCCTAGGTATTCGCTTTCACGAGCCTTTAACACAATCTAAAAGTATTCGAAATAAAAAAAAAAAAAAAAAACTTAAAAATTTTCTTGTTACGAGGTCAAATACGTCAAAGGTCTTGTCTTCACCTTGTTGTTATCATTTGTCAGCAGTTTTTTAAGCTTACAAATTATTTTCTAAACCTTAGTATTCTTTGTTGGGAGAAAACACTGCACTTCAGAGCCATGCAAAGAAGAAAAAAAATTATGTGGGAGAGTGGACGTGCATATGAGAGAGAAGATTCGGACGGCAAACGAAAGCTAGGTAGATAGCGCCATGGTACGGCAGCAGCCAGCGTCTGAAAGACAATTCGCCGTCGGGGGACGTCTTAAACAAAAAAAAAAAAAAAAAAATTAAATGTGGTTTAGAAAGTGGCATGGCGGTCACACACACACTTTTGGGTTTTGAAACGTCTATAAAGGCGTTTTTTTTTGCATACCAACGCAGCCGACAGGGCAACCAGCACGATGCAAACAAAAGCCATTCGCCATCTGAAAAAAAAAAAAGACATTACACAAAATTTTTTTTTTTCGTTTTAGGTGTTTTTGGACACATGTAGTCCTAGATAAATGCTGAAATCGCATAGTAAAAAAAAGATCAATAAATAAACGAACCTTATCAGCTTTGTTTCACCCCAAATTAAGATGCTAATCCAAGTTTTTGTCTGGCAATTAAAACTCCAAAGTAATTAAATTGTCCAAGGAAAACGTTAGCTATCTATATACAACGGCCGAAAGTTGCTCTCCTTCGTAGCATATTTAGCGTTTTCTCCCAACAGAACAGAAAAGAGTGTCATGATCACGTTCTAATATATTTTTTTCCGAAGTTTCATTTTGCGTTGAGATCTCAAGTTGAATCTTAGTGAGCCTTGCCTTTCCAGTGCCAAAGTCAAGCTTCCGAAGAATTTGGCTCCAATGAGGTATCCCAAGCTGTCCGGGATGAACACGGTCCCTGGGGAGGAAAGACGAGTGACATACTGATCCATTCGGATATTCTGCTGCCCGCTTCACTGGACGCTCCACTAAACAGAACAAAACACACCAATAAGAATAGAAATCACGCGTGCGAACTACCATATTTAAAATCTCATTTGGAATTTGCACTCTTTAGAAAGGCAAAGAATTTTCGAACGTCAGAGTCGTACAAGGTCTTTATTAAGACAAATGGATGTCCGCTCATTGTTCCTTCTTCCTTCTGAACTTATTTTCGCAGGTTCAATGTGAAACAACATGAAAAATGATGCCCTCAAGACCTTAGTCCTAGGGCAAGGACAACGGAAATATGTTGATGCGGAGAGCTGGTCGGACCGGATGCGGAGAGCTGGTCGGACAGTCAAGCGCTGTAACCACTCGGCCACGCACGCGGTCGCTCGCCGACGCGCGTGGCAATATTGATCCTCATTCGGCCTGTTTGCTTGCGCTTCGTACCCAAGCCTATGGACAACATGACATGTCGGCCCATGACAGGGCGGTGAATGACCAAGCCTTGCGATGCATTCTCACTACCCATAAAAAATGAAAATAACAGTAATAATAATAATAATAATAATAATAATAATAATAATAAAAATAATAGAACCACAGAAATGTGGTCTTCAGCCGGCACTTTCTTGGCGGAGTAATTTTCAGCAGCCCGTACTGAAATGCTTTGTTAGCCTCCGTTTTACTCTTTACTCTCAGTTATTACCTTACTAGTACGAGGGGGTCGGAAACTCTCAATCTGCCTCAGGCGAGTGAAACGCAAAAACGTAGAAAGCAAAAAAAAAAAAAAAAATTATGGCCAATTGCCAAGTAATTGTGTTGTATACGTGAGACGGCCTAGCATCATAGACGTTTAGCGATACTTTGAGTTTCCAGACGCGAGACGCCTACGTTCAGGGCGCTCTTCAACAGCTAGTTTAACGCGTACGATGTGTAGACTTGATAAAATAAATAAATAAATACTACCGCTAATCGGGCTGATAAACCTGGCAATCTTCCAGAGCCTGCCATACTCTCGAGCAACCCTCCCTCAGTGCGCACAGGTGGTCGAGTTCCTCCTTGCCTACCCCTGTGTTCACATGGTCTCCCTGCTAACCAGTCAGCGTCGAGCAGCTCACTCATCCTCTCCCACCCCTCAACCAATCAGTGTCGAGCATCGCGGCCACGCTTTTATCCATGCTTCGCTTTTGTGCACCCGAAAGGCCGAACACCTAACCAAAAAACGTTTAACGTTAATAATAATAATAATAATAAAAAAAAAATAACTCAGCCCGCCATATACTTACCGGCGCTGATATAGCTTCGGCGACCTTTTGTTTCACCTCTTGCATATGTATTGGGGAGGCGTGCGCTCTTTGAGACTTACTCCGTTGTTATTTCGGTTGATTCGAGGCATTAGTCTTTGCTATTTTGTTTTTTTCTCGAATCAACATACCCAGGGAGGAGAGTCCGAGGTAACGCAGTCTCAGTGAACGCCTGTCTTATCGCATGCGAGTGCATTCATGGTAAAACGAGAGGTCGCTCTCCCCCTCCTGATTCGCTCAGCTTATTAAATCGGCATCAATCGGTGTGTCGAGTGCATCGCGCGGTAGAGTAGACCGGGTCCCTGAGAGTAAAAAAAGATCTTGTTTTGAGGAAATCTTCGGCATTCTGTTACTTGGAATGAGCGCGGGGTTGTAGCTCAGTGTCACCCTAGCTCACCCAGTTGCCACTTGGATGGAGCAAGGGCGTCCATAAGCCAGATGGGTAGACATGGCTCCAAGATGGCGATGGCAGACGTAGACACTCCGATAGTGCCTGAACAGATGAAAGCACTTTGTTTACGTGGACATTTATGCTTAACTCTATAAAATGCATATCCATCCGCGAACGCGCAACTGAGTAACCAGAGAAAAATAAATATGAAAATGGAGCACGAGAGCGCGAGCTTGTACCAAACGGTGCATGGGCTATAGGAAGTATTCACTGGCGGCCATAGCTGTGTGCACGACTGCTGAGCGCGTGCTGATGGCGAGCTTCCACAGTTCTTTTGTAACGTGCATTCCGCACCCTCAAGATTGCCGGTCTTAGCAACCTATTATTGTGGGCTCGTTCAGAGCATGCGCTCTAGACATCACCCACAAATATGGCGCCCACTGAATACTCCTTATAGGTTGCCTAGAGCTTTGTCGTAAAGACCCAGCGAACACAGTGGAGCGTTTTAGAGGCTCTTCATCGGCGTCTGGGCCGAGCGGTGTCCACGAATGTCAGCGAATGCCTGCTTCAACAATGAAGCGGTAGGAAGGCGCCGATGGGACCAGCATTTTGATGTCGACGACTGCGGGCGCCCACACCGAAGCTGCATTTAGAAATACGATCCAAAAGTTTGATCTTAAAGGACCCAAAATACTCGCTCGAATGCGGTGGATAATTCCTCGTTTGTGCCATGCTCTCCGCAAACCTCTCACAATGGCGCTGTTGCCATGAAGATGGTTAAATCCCCGAAATGGAGCAGAGAGAGGCGTATGCACCTACATTACTTTCTCTTTTTTCTCCATCTTGATAAGGTTAATATTGCACAACGTCCTGGTGCCCTATGTATGGTGGAATACAGTTTCTATCACTGGAGTCAACTTCTTTCAAATAATGTCCTCGGATTTCTGCTGGGCCTGCATGCCATTTGAAGATGTAGGATGGCAGACCGCCATGCGAAGCTAATTGCCTGCCCGGTACGCTGTCCAAACTTTGTGAGAATCACCTTGCTCACAGCTGTGTACCAGAAAGTATGTCCGGAATTTGAGTGGTTGCCGGCCTTTGTGAAGATGTCGATAATCAAAGAATTTGAACAATGGACCTTTTGTAGAAATACGCGGTGCGCATGCGCGGAGTATTTCATGCGCCTGGGTTCGAGAGTATCTAGTTCCAAACAATCCGCCATCTTGCATTTCTCGCCTTTGAGCGGTTTCGTTGTGTCGACCTCGGGGCGAAGAGCACGATGGGGACAAAGGTGAGCTTGGGGGAGCCGTATCTAGGTCACATCGCCTCAATGGGTGAACAGGATGTAGCTGACGTTTTGGGTGTGGAACGGGTGGGAGAGGCCTTGGGCGCGCGTTGTTTTCCAGTCACCTAGTCTCGAACCAATTCGCGTGTCTAGGTGGCAGCACATATTCGCCAAGAGGTCCATTCTAACAGCCCGTCAAAAGCGTGGCAGGCGGCGTTTCTTTCACGTCTTCACTACCGTCGTTTTTGTGCAATAATTTATTAGATATTGTCACGAATGGCAATTGATGAGGCGATAATAACTGAGGAAACTAAACGTTTAATGGGGCGAACTTGTGCCCAAAAATAAAAAGGGAACAGAAGAAAGCAGAGCGTAGCGGGCGTCGAAGTCGGCGTGACAGCAGATAGTCGAACGCTGGGGCGAAACTGACTCCGGCTCGCCACGCGGGGCCCCTTTTGTACACGCGTGGACTTCTGGAACAATCGGCCTGGACGATTCGGCGCGTAGATCATTCTAGCCTAGAACAAGCAACACGGTTCTCGAAAGTACCAAAAATCTAGTTTGAAAGAATAAATAAAAGACGCGGCGCTCCCAGGAATCGAACCCTGGGCTACCGCACGAGAGACAAGTGTGGTAACCACTCGGCCACGCACGCGCTCGCTCGCCGATGTGCGTGGCAATTTGCTTTAGTGACGTGTATTTTGCATTGTAATTCTTTGCTCACAAAAAAAAAAAAAAAAAAAAAAAACGGCATTAAAAACAGAAATTGGTGACCTTGTGTGTTAACGCACGGCTAGTCGGTGCACTTAAAGTGCAAACTCCAGCTTCAGAATTTTGGGTGTGATCCCCACCTTGGCCCGTTTTGAAATGGAATAGCATCTTACCGAATTGCGGTCGTGTATCCCTACCGCGTAATGCACGTAAACGACCACAGGCTGGCAGCCCTACTGCACTGGCCATCGTTTTTTTTTTTTTTTTATTTACAGCGTGTATGTAACAATGTCGTCCTATACCCTACGTGCAGGCTGAACTCCCGCTTTAAAACATATAAGGTTTAATCTGACTTTAGCACGAAATCTAGTATATCAATGAACCAGCAGCTCGCACTGAGGAAAAAGTCGCATTTTAGTTCGATGTTTTGGGAGCGTGAGGTTAGTCTTCAAAAGGTGCTTTTGAGACATTGTTTCACGTTGTATAAAGGTCTGTTCAGACGATGTACCTTTTAGGCGCGCAACAGTTTCGCGACACTCAAGTTTCGCGAAATGTGCTCGTTCACACGTACCGCTTCACGTGCAACAACGATGACGTTTAGACTCGCGAAAATAGTTTCGGTGTTGACCATAATGTGGCGCTCCGAATCAGATCGCTATTTATCTGGGGACCTGCTTTGCGCATTTTATGCAGTCAATTCACTTCATTTTTTTTTCTCACATACTGCACTACTTGGAGCGATCTCGCATGTGCGCAAAGCCGATTGAGGCGGCAACCTGTACGTGCAGGACATGTGCCGGCGCCGAGCCCGTACGCAGCCAATTCATTGCCAAAGCTCCTATCAATGCACATAGTATTCATAGAAACGCTACGTGCCCAATCTGGTTACTTCTCGGCGCCCATGTCTGCCCCGATTTTACTGTGCACTGTTTCAGAGAGCGCACATGGTTTCACGTTCGCTTGTAAACAAAGCAAACTTGGTTTCAGTTTAATCGATGGTCTCCTATCCAGCGGTATCGTCGCGACAACAACGCTATGAGCACTATTCTAATCTCGCCAAATCCCGCTAATTGTCTTCGTCCATCGCTGGATTTTTTTCCGATATGCTACTCACTTTTCCTTCAGTGGTGCTTGACGTGCTTGCGGAAGCGCCGGCAGTATCCATCGTTCGTGGTTTCGGTTTTTTTTCGGATTTGGCTCGGCTACAACACCAGCAGTGAAGTGGTCTTCTCAAACAGCTCGCTCCCCCCTCAAAGGCCACGTGAGAGCGTTTCTGAGCGGCCATTGGCGGCACCCTCAGAGTGATTGACAGGACTCGGCAAAGTTTCAGCAAAAGCTCGCTCCAGAAGCGAGGTGTGCGCGCAACTTTTTTTAGATGCGCGCGTCCTTTTCGGACTCGTTAAGACGGCGCAACCATTTCGCGAAACTACATTTCGCGACACTAGATGCGCGAGAAAAATGCATCGTGTGAACGGGCCTTAAGAAGAGAAATTGCCGGAAGAGTGCACCAGCTGCTAGCCTGGGGTGCTCAGCGTGAGTAACACAGGAGGGATAATACAGCATGGATACAGATCAAAATGAACAGGGGTGGGGATTGAGCCTAGGACCCCTGAATTCTGTAGCGCTACCGATTCCCCATTCCAAACTATCCTATATCAATCAAATTCAAACCACAGCTAAACTGTCGCGGAGCGGCGAAGGAGGCCCCGCTGTCAGCGCACCATATTCTCCCCGTGCCGCGGCACAGGTTTTTTTTTTTTTTTTGAATGAGGCTGAAAGTACATAAATGTATAATTGTAAGAGATTGATGGAAATAGGAATTTTCAAGGTGCTCAGGGCGTTTACTAAACCAGAAAAGGTGAGACCGAAGAGAAATGTTTCCTGAAACATTAGACGAAACTGCGAACATAGAATACGCGTTCGGGGTTCACTCACTCGGTCATGGCCGCGGCTGAGTGTTTTCTGAATGTCGCCGTGACGAAGATGTCACGTGTCTTTCAGTTACGAAGAGTCGCAAACTTAAACTCTAGCGTGCTGAAATGAAATACTTGAGTACATCCTCACCAACAAATTGTGATTGGGGGGTATAAATTAAGCTCATTGCCTCCGCTGGGGGAATGTTTGTGGCTACTGGTTGGTCACAAAAGCTGTCAATCAAGGCGCCCAAGGTAATTGAAACAATTTCGGCCAATGAAGTGCCCTTATTTTCGCCCTATTCTTACCAATCAATGACCGAACTCTCCAGATATACGTCTCTATCCTTTCACGACCGATAGCGCCATCTCGTGACGATCTTTTGATATCGATTTTAATAATAAAGACGGCCGCGCATGACTGTATTGTTTATGTTACTCAGTTAAGCCAGTGTTGTAGGCGTTATCGAGGAAAAAAGTAACGAAATACGTTACTTGTTACTTGCAAATAGGGAGTTTTCGTAGATCGTTTTCGCTGCCCCGCAACGCTCTCCGCAACCTGCTACGATACCCAGAACTCTACAGTCAAGGCTATCGGCGCGCAGGTGCAGTAGTGGCTTCTTCGTTGCGGAGGGCTTAGCGGAGTTCTAGCGGAGCGGGAAACGCGGTCTACGAAAACTCCCTATTAAAAAGAACGCGTTACCGACCTACGTTACCTTAAAATAAAAGGAATCCGTTACCGTTACCGATAAAAAGTAACGCACTTTACCTTTACGTTACTTTTCTTATTAGGGAGTTTTCGTAGAGTGCGTTTCCCCCTCCGCTAAGCTCTCCGCAACGAAGAAGCCGCTACTGCGCCTGCGCGCCCATGGCCTTGACTGTAGAGTTTCCGGTATCGTAGCGGGTTGCGGAGGGCTTAGCGGGACGTCGAAAACGATTTACGAAAACTCCCTATTTATAAACTGACCGTAACAGCGTTTTTCGACACCAGGTCAACCGGCGTGGGCGTTTTTTCTTTTCTTCTAAAGTGGAACAGACAGGCAAAAGCTTGAAGGTATGTGGAATGAGAGCAATAATTAATGACTTTGCGCCTATACTTTGTTTCAGCTGAAGTTCACACGTAGCCGACGCTACGAGCTAATGGGACCAATTAAGCAGTGTCAAGAGCGCAAGTCACTGGGCCTTTTTGGTTTATGATTGGTTCAGCGATGATAAAACACGTACAAAAACAAGTCGAACGCCATTATGACTCCCGTTTGACGCTGTTTGATTGGTGCCACTAGTTCGTAGCGTCGGTCGCGTCTGGACTTCAGGTGAAAAAGTATAAAACGTCGAGGACGCTTAAGATTCGCCTTTAAAGGACACATGCAAAGAAAAAAATTTTTTTTTAAACAGCTTAGATGGAAAAAGGACGTCATAAAACGATTTTACAACCAAGAAAAAACATTTTTAGAGCTATATTTACGGCGCTATACGAATTTGTAGTTGGCGCCCACGGGCGCCGCAGAAAAGTGGCCCTTATTTATCACGTGACGGGCCCATATTTGTCACGTGGTGCTTGCGCTCTTTTAGAGCCCAAAGGAAACTCCCGAAAACGCGCGAGCAGACGTGATAGACCTGTGCGCCGGTCAGATGACGGCGGCGGCGCCCCGAAGCACACGAACTTGTGCGGCGGCGGCGACGGCGGCGTGGAGAAACGCGTTGAAGCGGCGTCGTACAATGCTCAGCGTGCGGCGGCGGCGTGGCTTTGCGGCGCCGGCGACGCAGGGCGGCGGCGCGCGGGCCTACCCCGTTCGCATGGGCTTCTGATTAGCTTCTCATCCTCTGCCTGCCAGTCAGCAGGGTGTGCGTCGGGCATGTACTAGTCAGTTGTGTGTCTGGCTGACTACCGAAGGGTCGTGGGATCGAATCCTGCCTAAAATTCTTCACATTTTTCTTTAAGCCAAACTAATTACTTTATTAAGTGAAATCATTTGAGACATGCAGCGACCTTTAATTCACATTACATGTCATGTTTCTTAATCACTTTCATTCCACGCGTGATGTCACGTTTCACGTGAGTGTCGTGAGTTGTTTGAAAATCCCGCGCGAGGTCACGTGGCTGCGACGTCATGACCCTACCGACCAATCCGAATTTTCCCGTCACGCCAACGACATCGGCTTTTCAGCGACACGAGCTCCTTAACGCTGTCGCTTTAATATACGAGAACATTTTAAGTGTACTTTTCTCAGATCTCGGAAAGATGTAACCAGTGACGTAACTACGTTGCTTGAAATAAGTCACTACATTACAGAGAAAAGTAACTCGTTACCGGTAACGCCGTTACGCGGTACCGCCAACAGTGCTCAGAGCCCTAAATAAACCATTTACTACATCCCCCAAGCGCCCCGCCACGTACTCGAAGAATCACGGTACCTTCAGTTCCCTTGTTATGAATAATTTCGATTAATTCGATGCTCACGCTCTTTTGAGTGTAATCCGAAGTCACCCTGAATAAGCGTCGTGTAGATTGCAGTGTCATGTCACTTTTAAAATTTCTAGTCAGTGTGAGCGTTTTTCAAACTGTGCATAGAATCCACCCTTCAAATGGCAGAGCCGCAGAAATCCGTTACAATATTGTCATTCTCGTGATTGTTGTGTTAGCAGAAATTGCTTAAAAAGCGGAGAATTCATAATTAAACCAGGATATAGATCGGGGTCAGCGGGGTTTGTTTTTAGCAGTTTTAGCTTTTCTAATTAAATATCCGCCTCTTTGAAGTAGTAGAAGAATGACAATATTGGAAGATATTTCTGCAGCTCAGCCAGGTTGAAGGGTGGATTGCATATGTATTGGGAAAAACGCTGATATTGACGAGAAATGATAAAAGTGATATGACAGTTCCCGGGCTTTCTACGCGACGCTTATTCAGGTTGACTTCGAATTATACTCAAAAGTGTGTAACCATCGAATTGGTCGAAATTTCCGATCACCACGGGGTAAGTGCAGGCCGCGGCATTTGGGGGATTTAGAAAATGGTCTATTGAGTTACGACTATAATTATACAACATCAGAAAGTGAATTAGTGCCCCTTTAAAAGTCGACAATCCCGGCGGGGGGTATTCAAGATAGAACCAAACGTAGTACTTCCAGTGACGCAACTGCGAACCTCACGCGAAAGACGGTGAGTTGAAGGGGACTTTGACCTTCGATTCATTTAATTTTTTTTTAACTGATAAACGCAAAAAAAAAAAAAAAAATTCTTTCTATAGGTTAGCCACACCAAGTTCCGCAAACATTGTCAAAAATCGTTGCACCGCCCATTTAAGAATATTGGTTCACGACGAGGCTAATTTCAGTTTCAAGACTGATGTCAGCTTACTAATGGATTAGAGGCAGGATACATGCACCGCTTTGGCTTAAAGTGGCACACGGCCGACGTTACCAGCCTCTTCAGCTATTTTGACTGCAGAAGCGCGTCACATGACCTTTAGGTTGAACGGTGCGATATGCGGAGCTTATGGTGACGTGACATGACACTGACGCTGGTGCGGATTATAGTGTCCACAGCGGACCAGCATAGAATAAAACGTACTATAGTTATGGCGGTCTAGCCGAAAATAATTGCAAAAAAGGTTTCTAGGTGCTTTTTAAAGAGTTGTTTTTTCTCAAACGCAATGTAGGAAATTCATATAAAGTGGTGAAATAAATCAACGTCATAAAAGAACCGCGACGCGAATCTGATTTGAGACGTTTTTTTACTTACCAGTGACAATAAGTACGTAGGGATCCATAAGGAGTGTGAGAGAGGACACTTGGTGTAACGAGGGCTGGAATAAAAGTTTCACAAGTCTCAGCCTTTGCAGAATGTCGACGATCTTAAAAATCCCCCTCAATTGAGAGGTTGAATTAAGGGGGGGGGGGGGGGTGACTTCTAAACCTGTGACAAAAGAAATTATGTTTTTGTATCAAGCATTTGCGTTGTTGCTTTTATTATAGCTGAGTTCTATGCACCAGTGTTCATCTCAACACTGAACATGGCCTATATTAATTTAAACGTACGTGTAGACCAAAGACCCATAGAACGGTGATTCGGACACTGAAGAGTCCAAATAGACTGAGAAGCAAATATTCACGAGTACGAATGCTGGCAGCATATGTCGTCTACAGATATCCAACTCTCAAAGCACAACTTTGGTGGTGAAGGCGCCTATTTGACCGTGCGAGTGTATGGGGGTGTACATGTGTGTGTGTTTGTACACGTGCGTGTATATCTGTTTGTGTGCGCGCGTGCGTGTATGTGTGCGTGTACATTTTTGTCCGTGTGTATACGGGTATATATATGTGTCTGTGTGTGTGTGTACACGTATGGGTATATCTTTATGTCTGTATGGTTATGTGTGTATGCGCGCGCGTCTCTACGTGTGTAAGGGTACGTGCGTCTGTGTGTGCGCGCGCGCGTCTATGTGTGTGTTTGTGTGTGTGTGTGTTTTAAACTATATGGCTCAGATTTATGAAGCCTGCCAATGGAAGTATATTACGGAACGGCGTAATGCCGCCCTGTGGGGAATATTGACTACTCATGCTTCTCGTGTTTCACGCTAAAGATCGGCGCCTCTCCTGCATAGTTGGCTTCCCCTCATCGAAAAAGAAAAACACCTGCGAGAATGGACAAGTCAGTTGCTTTAGAAATAGATGAGATTGCGTGTTTATTGCAAAAGTGGGTATCGATCGAGATTGTGACACTTTAAGGCAAATTTACGAAATTTTGAAGGCAAACTTTGCGCTCGCATGTCATTTGAGGGCACATGATTTATTTTATCCAGCTATCGATGATTGTAATACACTACCTTGTAGCGTAACTCAGGTTAATTCACTTAACAGTTTTCTGCACGAGCTGGTCGATACAGGGTAGGCTGACTTGGATTACCCTCGTTTTTACCTATGCACCAGATACTAATAGCATTGAGCCGTTTCGCCCCACTGTACGCGTCTGTCTAGGCTGTAAGAGAGTGTTCAACAACTGGACAATTAACTCATGTTTTTTTTTTTGTTTGTCGTCAAGGGCAAGGGCAGGATTGCTACTGTTCAATGACGAGATCGCATGCTCTACTTTATGAAGTAGTTACTATCTGTGGCATGTTTTAAACGCAAAAAAAGGGACGCAGCTAGAGCGCGGAAGATGCGCCAACCCATGCCACGCAAAAAAAAAGTATATTGTATTACATCCTGGCCGGACGTACCCGTTGTTTGGTGCACTTTCGGACACTGAAATGCTCTAAAATTTAATACTGGGGGACTACTCTAGCCGTAAATTACTGGTACCATTTGTCGACCAATAAACTTGCTACTTTAGAAAACAATATGTAAAATTGTGAAAAAAGCTTACTATACTGGCGTTTCCCCACTCTCCCGTATCTGTATGACAGAATAAAAAGAAAAAGACGAAAATTGCGGGCAACTTAGCAGCACTGTCACTCACCGTTTCCTCGTGGGTGGGCAGGGCAAGCAGGGCGCACAGCACTGCAGACATAAACATTGATCACCACGCATGTCTACTGCTGCACGTTTATTTATGTAATGTACAAATAGCGTTTTTTTTTTTTTTTTGACGACTGTTCCATTTATGACACACGAGTTTAAGCACAGGGCAATGCTTTCAACTGACAAAAGCTGAAAAACGTGCGAGGCTATCAGCCGTGCGGGTGACAGTACATCGACATTCACAAAATACGCTACAGAGATAATGAAAGAAAATCCCGCGCCATACATTTGGATATAGCACTCCAAACGGTTTAATCCCCAGCCCTGCCTGATTCGGCGTGATCATCGTACCAGCGTGCCGTCTCGCGTCACTACAGCATGATGCTGGTTCAAGAGCCCGGGCTGGCAGTCGTTCTGCACTGGCTGCGTTTCTTATCTCCACACACACCCGGACTAACTTCCCGCAGTCTCGACCTCCACAAAATACCGTCGCGAGTGAGCGCTGCCGTCAAACTCTCATTAGGTAGAGTAATGGATTATACGCATCACTGCAATAGCCAGTCAAGCCACCATACCATCACAGATCAAACTCGAGTCTCGATACTTGTGATCTCGCATGCTCGGTGTCCGGGTCAGTGTTGTATGCGGGCACGAACGTGTAGCATGAGCACGAATGGTTTTTCACCAATATCCGGCTCTGACGTCACGCAGCTGCGGTGGCGCTACCGTCGGCACCACGGCGCGTGCTAACACTCATCACGCAAATCTGGTTTCTGCGCACGTGCAGTGCCCACACCTGCTGTGGTCAAACGCTGACTTCTTTTTTTTTTTGTAAACAGCACGTCGGTGTACAGTATTAGCAGGCTTGCATTTGCACACGTTTTCTCACACGAGCAAAGAGATGTCGGCGGTCAAATTCCCCTGCCAACAAAACTTGTTTTTGCGTGTGTGAATATACGTTGGTTACGCAAACGCTCCCGCGTTTCTGACGGTCGTCGATCACTCACTCCATTTTACCTGTACCCTAAACCATCTGGATGTCTCTATCATCGATGCAGTCTAAAAATGCTCACACGTTCTCTTCTCGACCGAGTAGATAGTAGATGGCAATCGCCGAGACCCGGCTATTGAGCTCGACCTTAACGAGGCAGGCGAAATGTTTGACAGAAAAACAAAGTTTCAGACGGAAGACATAACATGGCGTCAGCGTGTAAAGCGACACCCGAAACATAAGTTCCCGATACTTTTTTTATGAATCGTCGTCTTACTTTGTTTTTGTCTGTCGAAGCTAGCGCGAGCGCGCGACTTAATGCCCCGATTCCTTCGCACGCGTTCTCAATGAAGTCACGTGGTCGCGCCAGTGGCTTTGACAGTGTTGTACACTACGTATGAAACGGAGTATTACCGCCGATGTGTTTCGGTAGCGCCCTATTATGGTTCCCATCCGTGACGTCACGACCGTGACTTGTCTCGGCGTGATGTCACGAGTTGTGATTCGGGCTACTTATTATTGTTACGAACAAGAAGTTCGATGGCTTATGCGCAAGCCGCACAATAGAAGCTTGAAAGCATTTCATTCTTAAACCAACACCATCAAAACGGACAGTCTGACATTACTTCTATTTCTCTCGATGTTTCGCCAATCGTGGAAAGCCGAGCACGGCGACGCTTTTGGTCGCAAGCACTGCCAATAACCACTTGTGTAAATTGCAGCGATTGGCTTTCTACGTGCTATGCTGGACAGAAGACGAGCGAGCTAATACATTTTTTTTTTATTCTTAGTACGAATGAAGGTTTACAAAATTCAAGCAGCTACAGCTCCGCACGTATGATTCAACTTTAGGAGAAAATCAACTAGCACGTGGCAAATCCGGAGAGCTGGCGCCGATATGTGATTTCCTTTTATTAAAAATTGATGGCCATACGCACCGCTAAGAACGATGCTAAATGAGGCCAAAACGACGAAAGGAGTCGTCTTTCCCACGAAGTCGTACAGGACTCCGCCGTAAGGGTAACCGGCTGTAACAAACAGACACAACTGGCACTTCGCCCTTTCTTTTGTTTGGCAACAAACTCGGTGGCGCCATCTATTGAGTAGCTCCGGCACACTTCCGCTGCACGTATATTTCCTAATCTTCTACTCATCATTCTTTTATCATGAGTTATTGAAGTCAAACAGTACTATAAGTGGCTATCTTCAGAAGACAGCGTGTTTATTTGATTTCCCAAATATTGCGAAACCCGCCTTCTAGTTCAGAAGCGGAAGTGACTGGAGGCTATTTGCACACTGGCGCCACCACGTTTCAGCTCACGCTAGAAATATGTACACTGTATCTATCACCAAGAGTGCGCTGAGTATGAAGTCAAAGACTGACCGAGGACGCCCAAGGCAGCACCGCCCAGCGTGAAGCCCATCACTTTGCTGCGACGACTGTCGTCTGGATAAAGACTCGCCACAGCACCGAGCCCTTCAAAATGAAATGCAAAAACATGCTAAATCACGTATTTATTTTGAACGTTTCATATGGTACCGTAGACTTCTGATTTGTCGCCGCGTCTGCACAAACTCTACAGGAACCGTGGAAGGAAATGCACAGAGTTAATCCAATTGAAAATTATAGCACGTGCCACGTACCAGACGAACGTTCCGGTTGTTTAGGAGTATTCTTCAAGAAGAAAGCGTAAAATTCCCTGCCAAGCTGTCCACTAGATAATTATTCTTTTTTCTGATTTTATTTAACACCTCATTTCGATTATTTTTTGTTGAAGATAACGGTACAATCAATTATAACTATTTGTTTTGCGTTCCTCGATCATTTTTCATTAAACTCATGGTCAAGAAGGTATGCTTCAATTTATCAAAGGAAACGACGAAATCTTATATCTCAAATGGCAAAACATTGCTAAGACAGACTAAAGAGACTCAAGGAATAGGGCACAAACACACATTTTTTTTTATTTCGTCCCTTGTGTCCTGCTATTTAAGAGCTGTTCTGAATTTTTATATTTTTTTTTTTACCGACCAGTTCAAGTTAATGCCTTTCTGCATTAATATACCAAACCATGTGTACAGGACGTAGAGTATTTTTTTTTTCTCGACTGCATTCAATACATTTTGTTCTATCTGCAAACTAAAAAATACTAATTTTCTTTTCTAGCTCCGAGCATGATTACTAATGTTAAATTTGTTCGCTATAAAGAATAAATAATTAAGGTGACGTTGGTGTTAAGGTCCGTTCACACTCTTGCAACCGAGTACGACCGAAAGAGACCAGACCGGTTTTTAAGCCTCTTGCGACGTCTTAGGACCAGCTCCGCTGCAGCGCATCCGGTCCTAAGAGGTCGCAAGAGGCTTAAAAACCGGTCTGGTCTCTTTCGGTCGTACTCGGTTGCAAGAGTGTGAACGGACCTTTATTCTAACGGAGGCATCAGCCTAACCTAGGACCTCCTCATTATTATATCAGTCTCGTCTATGTACCAACATTTTGCGACAAGCTTTTCCCTCTGCATACAACGGAGGGTTTTACTAATTTCCACCGAATCTGATTCTTACAGGAGCGCAAACAAATGTTTTCCAAGGGTTTGGAAGTGCCTTCTTTTGCGTGTATTCTTTCCGCTCGTGCTTGGGCAAACCACTGGCCTAAATAAAATAAAAGAGTATCCAATCAGACAGAGATCGCTGGCAACTCACCGGCAACTGTGATGCAGGAAGAGCCCACTCCTTGAATGGCTCTGGCGAGGAACAACACCGGAAATGTCTCTCCGAGGGCAAATACTGAGAGAGAATGAAGGGGACAAAGGGAATGGACTGGACGTCCAGTTGGAAAGCGCGGGAAATGCGCCAAAGAGGTCTACGAGCGAACGCCTTGAATACTTACACAAGCAGGAAGCGAGTATCACAATATTTCCCAGAAATAAGGGCAATCTATAGCCCACCCTGCGAAAACAGAACAAGGTGATATAATTGGCTAAGAAGAACGCCCCTCCCCCCTCCCCCCCGTCATGCGGTCCGGAAGACAGAATGTTCTAAAGGACGGTATCTTATTCAATTCCGCGCAATTTTCTCCCTAGACTGACACCAAATATGTTCTATTTTGCATCGTCGAACGATTTTGTTTTCGTTTGTTTTTCGTATACATAACGTTCTTCTACGGAGAAACTGCCGTGGAAGAACTTTATGTATGCCAAAACGTTTGGTGTTTTTGTTTGTTTTGCCTACCAGCAGCAATGATTGTACAAGTGCGTACGCCTCTTTGACGACGAGTAGAAGTACAGTCGCAATCAAACTTAACTGGAACGCTCTATCGCGCACTTTTTTCTGCGGCGCGCTGGCCTGGCGGAGGCCGGTGGTACCAGTTGGTCACGCGTGCGGCGGGCCCATCTCGGGGGGAGCGCAGTAGAATTCTCAGATCAATTGCTTAAAAGAAATAACATGCACCGCTTGTTTCTTTTTTTGTCTTGTATTTTTATTCTGCACATTGCATTACACAACACATTTCCAGACACAAAAATAATAAAGATAAAATAAAACCGTTCTGAATATTGAGATTTTTGATGGCTTGTTTAACGTTATCTGATGCGATATCCGCCCGAGCTCGGAGTCTACCGTACTCCTCCCCCCCTCCCCTCCCCCCATGGGCACGCCGTCACGTGATCACATAATACCATCGGCTGCCGCCAGGCTAGCGGCTTGCGGAAAGAAAAACGCTCGTTTGAGCATTTTTCATAAATTAGCATTAGTGTAAGCGACAGCCAAGGTAAGAAGTTTGAGATCTCGCAGTGTCATATGAATATAGTCGCTCAATAGTAACTACTACAAAACCTCTTTCGAAATACCACCGTCGTGCCTTTGAAGGAGAGAGTATCGACACTAGCAAAATATCTGCATTGAAAAGCTTCACACGGGCTTTGGTACGTCTGTTAAAAATGCGTTGCTGATATATTCCATTATGCAAAATATAAGCATCGCGCGACGCAGCAGAGGCTGGTTGCACTATCTCTCCACGGGGCGCGGAGCCGTCGGGGCCAAGATGCGCTCCGATAGCAAACCGAAACTTAAAAACCCGTCGAATTTGTGCGGTTTTTCAGAAAGCCTTAAAATGCTTCGCGTGCCTTCTATCGTTCTGCAATTTGTTGATTTAGTGTTTTTCGACGATGCTGAGCAATTCTCAAATTGAAACTATGCCCTTTAACACAATATTAAAAAAGCTAATTACGCAAAAATAATTAACAACTTAATTATCCCTGACTTTATTAATTTTCCTAAATGGGCCCCTGGCCCAGGACCAAAACGGCACAAGCCTTTTTTCGTTGCGATGAGTAGTTTTCGCAGGAGCGATTTGGCCTGAGTTCTCTGAAACACCCTGTATACTCGTATATATATATATATATATATATATATATATATATATATATATATATATATATATATATATATATATATATATTTCATAAACTTTTTTACCTGAAAAATTAATATTTTCTAAAATTATTTTCATAGTAACCGACAACAAGTATTCCAGTATGCATTTCACCAGAAAAATATGTGGTGATCAACACTATTTCTCAACGATAGATTCATTGAGCAGATTCCATGCAAAGCTATGCTTTACTTCGTTTGGGTGGGGGGGGGGGGGGGTATAGAACCTCATAAAATTGGTTTACAGGGCTGAAACTTTGCATGCCCTCCTTCTATATGGCTACAAACACCACCTGCAGATATCACGCCGATTGATTGAACAGTTCAAAAGTTGACATTCCCAGGTAGTGTCCCCCCTTAAAGACCTCAGACAGGTAATACATCAAACCACAGGAATTATGATATTTCCTTTGCACGAACTAGAACAACTTTTATCTACCTGAAAAATTTGGACATATAAGGAACCAACTCTAGAAGATGTAACGGTCGGTGAAGTTGCCCCAGAAATTGTGGATCTCAACATTCCGGGCTTGTTAGATGGCCTCTTAATAGCCCCATTAAAACGTTGAAAACACAAAGTATCAACAGAGGCTATTGAGTGCTTAGTATAACCATCATATTTCATTGATCAGGACCAAGTATGTTCTAGCATTGTCTGCACATACTAACTACTGTTGTATTATTTGGGCGAAGAATAAGACAGGCTAAAATTCTAGCACTATTTCTCGGCGACCGAATGTATATCAAAGCTGTTGTTTTTTTTTTTTTTGTGCGGCCCGATTGTAACTTTTTGTTAACTGTGCCATACTTTCTGGTGTTCCAAGAGAAAGTTGAGAGTACTACCTGTCTCAAACAAAAGTTGCCATCTATGAATAGAAATTATTCCCAGTCGGCCCAGCCTGTTCATAATCGTGATGTTTGTCTCGCTCCCGCTCTTGCTTCAATTTCCTTTGTTTCACCTATTTTTCGAAAATACAGTGTAAAACACAGCGGTATGATTACCGGCATAGTGCTGAATCAGAGTTCTGCGCACGCCGATCGTGCTTGTAGCTCGTAGGAAAAGATGACTAGCAACCTGTCCCGCTCCACTCCTTCACCACCCTTAAAAAGAAACACGCTATGGTACAACCCATCCGAGGCGCTCAAGGCCGAAGCAACACGTGGAGTATTGATTTGGTTCGGGTTTGCCGCGGGCCTTCAGGCGTAGAATAGACCCCTTTCGAAATACTTCCCTCTGTTGGCAGCTGTGGAATGCCTGCACAATGACGGACTAAAACCTCAACGTCTCGGCAAACTTGAAAAAGCACACCCACAAAAAAGGGGGGCTGAGCGCAGTGACGTTGCACTTTCGACGGTGTTTGATTGGCTCGTCGGCTGGTAGTGTTTGCCGCGCTCTGACGTTCGCTATCTTATGGAATGACTTGCACGTTCTTCGATGCAGTTGTTCCGCCATTGTGCAGTGGTTCCGAACTTGTGATATTCGGCACGTGAATTTCGAAAGGGGTCTACTGTTTTTTACTTGCACTCGGTGAGGAAATCTAGGACCAACACCGTGCTGCCGTCCTTCACTGTTCGCTATTTGTCGTGTGAGCTCTAATATGGTAGCGCCTGTGTGAAAAACGGCTCCTAAACGCTACCGTTCCTGAACTAGAATTCAGGTATTGCAGTGTTTGCTTAATAACATCTATGGTATATGCTCGAGAAATTTTCGCTTCGAAAGGTGTCAAGATTGTTTTTTTTTAACACGTAAGATTAAATAGTAATGCGTAAAAATAAGAAACTATATACAGCCAGGAAGTGGGCTAAGGCTAGGTCATTCAGCAAATGAGTGTGCTGAAAAAAAAAAAAAGTTGAACGAGCTCAGCTTAGTCTGACAAACTATAATTGACCTGATAGGAAAAAAAACTGAGTTTTATATTCGTTATTATTGAAATGTATTAGCCTATGGTGCATATGTCGATTTGAGAACAAAAAAGAATGCGACCACACAGTTGCCATAACCTTTCGGTCTTTGCGTGATTTTATCTTTTCTTCCAAAACAGAGAAGCTCTAAATAAGCAAATACTCTGAATGATGAAGCACGTGATCGCCTTATGGATCTGCAAGTGCAACTTCTCGAATTATGACTAACGCTCTAATAGAGCGGTATGCACCTCTAAAATAGCGCGAAGCGTAGATCTGTATACAGCAATGCATTCGGGGTACATACCTTATCGTACCCTCGTGTCTAAGAGGCACCCCCCCCCCCCCTTTCCTCTCCGCCCCCCCCCCCCCCCCCCCCCCTTTCTCCTTCCGGACTACAGCGCGACACTCGAGACCAGAAAATGCTACAGGCGACACGAGACACATTAGTGTGGACTCACCGATTTGTCCATGTCCCAGTGACTGGATTCGAGAAAAGCTGCACAAGTGCTTTGGAGGCGAACATGAGGCCTACTTTGCCATTCTCGCTCACCAAACTGCTAACGTTCCATCGGTGTGCATTGGTCTCGTTAGCCGACCGAACGCTCTGGTTCAGATGCCCTAGATCCGATTCTTCCCCGTGTTCCAGGTGGTATATGTAATCAGGAAGTATTGGCACTGCGAAAGACAGAAGGCATTTGAAAGGCTCATTGGCAGCCTCCGTTACATTCTGCATGTGATTAAGTTATTGCTGTTTATAAGTTAAAAAAAAAAAAAAAAAACGTGCATAAAGAACATTGGTTGTACGAATGCGTCGGCAGCGTGAACTAAGTCTTCCATGGAATGGAGCGAATTACATTTTTCTTCAGAGGGAAAATTGGATAGTGCGGTGGTTCACGCTTTCATTGTCTTTTCACCTGTTATTTTTGAACTTAACCCGTATACCCTAACAAGTTTCCGGTGTTGTGTAATTTTCCCAAGAGTATTGGGGGAGATAACCGTTGCGATAAATGTAGGGATCTTGCTGAACGAATGACGAGCGGGAACAATTTTTTGTCAGATGATATCTTGTGGCATTAACCCTTTTTATTTCCCAGTGTAATTTTGAAAGCACATATTGGTTTTGTGCTCATAGTAGGCCAGCCAGTGCATCAGAAGCGCAAGCACCAATTGTTGCAAGAAATCACGTTTCTTCGGGAGTTTTTTTGCTTTTGGCATATTCACACGAAATGTTGAAACATGGTACGGCAGGGCACGTTGAAACATGGTGCGTTCAAATAAAACGCGTAAATACATCTTACTCGATCTTGAACGCTTTAGATTTTACTACCTTGAATGCTTTGTGTATGAATGCCTTTCAACTGTGCTGAATAAGCACTGGAGGCTGCAACAAGTGCGTAGTTGTCACTAGGGTTTTCTATTGAAAATAACAATTTCGAAACACGTCTCTTACTTTCCGGCTATATTTAAGGCAAACCTGCTTCAAATACGGGACTGTACCGGAATTTTGTTATCTTTCAAAGTTTGGTCAAAATCCCAGTCAATATGAACTTCATAATATCTCGTGGGGGCTGAAACCGACTCTGTCACGTTCCACAAAAAAGTATGTGGCCACAGTGCGTGATGGAAGCAACGGATACAGTGCCTCATTTAACTCTGAGAAAAACAGTTCCCACCTAAGAAGAAAATATTAAGTGATGGATACATCTTTCGATTCTGGAAAACGTTTGAAAACAATGAGAACAACAACTGCTTCAGATAGCACTCCTCCGAAATTAAATGATCCATCTGCAGTAAATTCCGATGCGCCTTCAATGACTAGGTGTCTCAGCTGGAAAACTGCAGTCCAGGCGTTTCATCAACGCAGCCTGGGTAGAACTGCCGCCCAGGTAACAACCCAGCGGGAGAAACAAAATGACCCATGATTATTTCGGGGCGTTTTGAGACGAGAGCACGCTTTACTGTATAATTGAACAGTACATTTTTTACCTTATACAGCATCATTTCCTTCAGCAGCTAAACATTACGAAAGATAAACTGCGGGATATTTTGTCCATTTGCCTTTGCATGTTAGCAATTCGACTTTCCGACAGAAGAAACTTTTACAGTAAAACCTGTCATAATAATCAAGTAACAGACACCACGCCTTGCAAAAGAACTGAAGGATCCATATATCGCCAGCCTGCCAAGACGCGCCAGGAAAACCGTCCCTGAAGAAAAGCGCTAAAGCCCTGCACCCCCCCCCCCCCCCCAAAAAAAAAAAAAAAAAAATGTAGGGTGGATTGGCCGCAGTGCTGCCAACAAAAGATGCATGCCAGTATAACGCTGTCCAGGTTATAGGGAAATGAAAGGGGAAAGTTCACTGCCTGCAAGGGCATACCCTACCGAAAAAGCCAGTATAACGTTCGTTTCACTGCCTAGATAATGAAACTGGACATCTAACTGGAATTGCTTCTGGAAACCTGAAATCCCGATTGCAAGCAAGAGTAATTTTTGAAAACCATATATTCAGATGGATTTCCAGTTCCCTAATCCAGATAGCGAAAAGTTATACAGTTTTTCGGTAGAGTCACCAACGCCACAGAGTAAAAATGTGCTGTCAACCTTTGTCAACCGAGTCCTGTAGCACCGAACTTGGTGCATTAAAACTGTTTTTATCCTCTCTCTAAAACTGTTTTCACAAGTAAACAGTAGCAGAGCTGCTATGGTGACTTATGTATTTAGTCAACAGTCAATAAATCTTTTTTGAAACTTCGTGCTCTAAATGTCCGGAGTGATTTTGAAATCGCATAGCTATTCAAAACCAAGAGGCAACGTATCCACTATAACATTGATTTGGATATCTTGAGGAGAGCAAATAGTACACATTTGAGTGAAAACATTTTTTTTTTCTAGTTCAGCTGCGTTGTTAGCATTCTCCTCTTTTTTAATGTTGCCGCCCTTCTATGCTGTCCTTTAAGCACGATGGACATTGTTTGATAGAGACAATCATGCAGAGTTTCTGCACATAGGATGGGGGCTTCTCACCAACGGCTGTGAGAAGGGCACTGTCCAGGAACAAAGAGAAGTACACCGAAAACAGAAGCCATCCACTGGAGCTCTTCATGCGCAACACGAGCGCTTTCAGCCAACTAGCGAGGAACTCTGCAAGGAATCAAAGAAGGAGCTTGTTTTAAGAAGTGAACAGCGCATGGAAAACCTCACATGTACTTGGCAGCCCATCTCTCTTAAAAACTGTGCGAATATATACTCACATTAGACACGCCTTATACACTCTTAAAATGTATATGAAGTGAGTGCCCATCATGCAGTCGAAGCATTAGTTATTAGCAATCCTTTGGTCAGCTTAGCTAGTGGGTAAAGCGAGCGGTACTGCGCTTCATGACTCATGCAGCGAGGACAGAGCCTTTGCCCCATAAAATGCTGGCCATTGAAGCTCGCTACCGCTTGTCCTGCTCTCTGGTTAAGTCGATAACAAAAAAGGTCGGTTAGTGGTACTTCGAGTGCATAACGGGTAAAGTACATGCAATCGTTTGTAGTATGCTTCCAAATACAATTCACGGCATACTATGATGCAACGCACAAACTGAAACATAGCGTGTCAATGAAATGATCTGTCAATGTAACGTCGTTCGATGAACTGATTGCCACCGACAATGAGGGGCTTCGGTCGGTAGAATTTTGGGGAATTGTTTTTTTGTTTTTTTCAGTCGCCGGAAGAATAGGTACTATAACCTAGATTTACTCCGGTTTTTGTTTGCTTTGCTATGTTTTCAGTTTTATAAAAGCTTAGTAGTACCTCTTCACATTTCACAGATCGCTTGCACATTTGTACTTGTCTACGGAATATACTGTATGTAATACACTTCTAGGAGATTTGAAAACAATCTTTTGTGTCTGCTTCTCTGTGTATTTGCAAAAACACCTGTGCGAGCGCATTTTTTTATGTATCCTCCATGTTATAAATATGTTTATCAAGTTCGAGACGTCCTAAGTAAGCTTAAGTTATCCAACCGTCATTTGCCGAATCGAACCACGTCACAAGACGTTGTCGCGGACGATATACAATTTACCACTGAAATCCACTGCAGCCCCAAATGCTGCAGAACAGGTCTAACGAATAATTTGCCTGAATATCCCAAGGGCGCACTTAAATGTGTAGTCACGTGCCAGGTTGAACGGGCACCCGTATCAAACGGGTACCGCATCAAACTGGTATCGTTCCAAACTTATACCGTTTCAAACGGGTACCCGTAGTCCATAATCACGTTTGATTCAAACGGGTCGACAAGTTTGCCATCCGTATGATTCAAACGGGTCGACCAGTTTGCCACCCGTTTTAATTTCAAATTTTCTTTCGGTAGGGTAGCGTTCGGTTGGCAGTTGGCTTGTACGATTCGGTCCCTAGTTGAGAAACACAAATAGTTAGTTGTCAGCCATATAACACTTTATACGTTAAAATGTACGGGACATTTCAGCGAGAATTCTAAGGTCCTCGAAGATATCCAGCCAAAAGAGTTCGCTGCAGTAGCAGTTCGCAGCGTACGGATGGAGTGTTTGTGTTTTTGAATATTTTTGTCTATGCGTTTACGTATAAAATCTCCCTTCACATTTTTTTATAAACAAGCGATCCTCGTTGTTGGAGCAATTGAATTCTCTAATAACATATTCACATGATCAGCCTAAAGGTACACGTTAGCATGGAGATCGGAACTAAAGTGGATCTTCGTCCAGCTGGTTTTCCACAGAGTTTGGTTCTCACCCAGCATAGGGCTCGTGACCTAGACTCTTTACGTCTTTTACTTCAATCGAGCGATGGGGAGAAATTTCACATGAGCGTTTCGTCAAAATTTCACGAGGACTGGTGTTTCATTTGATATTGAGATTGAACATGAGCCGAACGGTGACGCGGCATTTGGCTACTGCAACCGAGCATAAGCACACTCTAAGAAAAAAGGGAGGAAAAAGGCAGCAACAGAGCGTCTTCGTCGCTTCTACCGACGCGCCCCCAAGCGGACACAGAAACAAGGGAGGAACAATATATCTTCCTCCCCCCATAGGCTGACGGGAGGATACTTCCACCCTAATGCCCTGCGGCGATGGCCGTCTATGCTTCAATCTCCCAACCCAAGCACGCAGACTCAGAAATTTTTTCTGCAGTGCCGTATTTACCGTACATTTTGTGAAACGGAACCGTTAGAAAGAGCGAAGTTTCCAAACGTTTGAAACAGTGCTACGCACAATGGGCCTAGATATGGCGGTGTCCGCAGTCGTAGCGGTCGCGTCGGTAATGCTGCTGCAGTATTTGCTGCCGCAGCGAATGTTTTGTCTGTCAGTCATAAAAGTCTGGTTCGCGTGTGCGTCTCCTGTGCTACTTTGGATTTTGTTATCCGTCACTGAGTGCCCACCGACGATGAGCCTGGAATGGCAGTGGTGTTTGTTGTGAACGAAGACGTGAACTGTCGCCGATGTCGCCATGTGTTTTGCGTACCAGCGGTGTAACAACGAGATGACGTCTGTTCTCTTTTATATTAAGTTGAAGAAAACCACTCAAGAGATTACGGTACAATCGATCGGTGTAGCGTATCGACTCTGACGCTAACTGGCGCAAACACATGAGGCGCGGGACCGGACCAGCGTTCCGCATGCCAGGGAAGCGCATTCGAACACCGAGCCGCCAACAGCTAGAGCAACCTTTGTCACGCTTACCTTTTATAGTAAAAGCCTATGGCGCTGTTAAGTATCGAGCGAGACAGGACACCTTGGTGGACTTAGCGCGATGCGCCCCGCTTTACTAACTCAGATATGTAAAACATGGTCCTGTTCAAGAAGGCTCGGCGTAGAAGAAACCGTGGCTCGCGTTGGCACGCGCAGGTGCTTTGACCCATTGCACGCGCGCCGCGCTCTCTGACGATACACTTCAGTAAACAACACCTTCCCCCTAAACGTAATCCTGCAAGTACCGAGGACGACGCTGTTCACCGTCCTAACGAAGAAACACCTGGAGTTGGATTTGGAGACTGCGGATGCGGTGTTGATAGGTTATCCTGGACGGACTCTTCCGTACTCGACGTGACGTCCGGCCCGACGCCATGGCCAGTAGTTCTGAAGTCTGGCACGTCGCAGCTGCCCCTCAGAGTAGGGTTTGGCATATCGCATTTTCTACTTCGAATGTGATCGATGTGTCGCCGCCACACACGGCCGTCTTCAAGCTGTACCTGATAAGAGACAGGTCCCAACTGGCATAAAGTCTCCCCTGGCAACCAGCGGTTCCCGCTTGCGCTGAAATTCATTGCGAACACAGGGCTTTCCTGCGCGAACTGTCGAACGGCCTTCCGACCGTCGATCTCGAAAGATGCCTCATGGCGCTGGGTCATGACTGACTGTTGATCAGGATGTAGCTGATCAAGGCTGATCGGAGTTGTCGACCGAACAGAAGCTTCGCAGGGCTCTTGCCTGTTGAGGTGCTTGGAAGAATGCGTTGCTTGAACAAGAACCTGGCCAGACGAACGGACCAGCCCTCGAATTATTTTCTTTAGTGACTTCGTCTCCTGCACCATCCTTTCGGCTTGGCCATTTGAAGATGGGTGATACGGTGCCACCAGGACTTGACGGATGCCGTTTCGACGGAGGAAATCCTTAAAATCGCCTGAAGTGAAGACAGTACCATTGTCCGAAACCGCCACGTCCGGCAGTCCGTGCGTAGCGAATAAGGTACGGAGTACAGTGATCACAGCCGAGGCGGACGTAGATTCGACGATGAAAAAATACTCGCTCTGGAAGGAACCCGCAAAGTCGACGTGCAGTCTCGACCACGGTGTTTTCATTAATTCCCACTGGTGGACGGGGGCGCGGGCTGGGTCGTTTCGGGATTCCTGACAGGGAACACAGCACCGCACTAGGCGTTCTATATCTTGGTCAAGGCCCGGCCACCAGACATAACCCCTTGCAAAACCCTTCATCCTCACAACCCCCGGATGACCGCTGTGCAATAGGTCCAACACGGTTTCCCGAAGAGGTGGGGATGTGATCACACGGCTGCCCCGGAGAACATAACCATTATAGGCAGACAGTTCGTCGCGGCGAGAGTAGTAAGGCCTGAAAACCTCTGGAGGTTTCTCTGATGGCCAGCCGTGCAGGATCCAACGCAGTACCCGGAAAAGAACACGATCTTTCTTCGTCAGAAAAGCCACTTGTTTTGCGTCGATGTGTCCCTCCGGCGTTGATTCGATGATGAGAACATCACGAAGAGGAGGTACCTCAAAATCCTGAATCATCTGAGAAAGACGGCTGAAAAGGTCAGCGTTGCCCATCTGTTTCCCAGGTCTGTAAATCTCATAATCGTACTGGGCTAACATCAGACTCAGCGCAACAGACGCGGTGATAGAACCTGAGAAATTGGCTTGCTGTGGTGCAGTAACCCCAGAAGAGGCTTGCGATCTGTAAAAATCTTGAAATGTCGTCCATACAAGAACTGACGAAACGTATTCACACCAGCTACGACAGCCAACGCCTCACGATCCTTCTGCTAGTAGTTTCGTTCGGCTTTTGTAATTGTTCTTGATCCAGAGGACACGGGGAATTCTTCACCGGACGTTGACACATGGCTCATGACGAAACCTAGGCCATACGAAGAAGCGTCGCAGGCCAATATTAAGGGACGCTCGACGTCGTAATGTGCCAACACGGTCGAAGACTGTAGAAGATCTTTGGCGCGTCGGAAAGCTGCCACTTCCTCTTCTCCCCACTTCCACGATGCACCTTGGTCCAGAAACCGATGTAGGGGTTCCAAGACGTGAGCAGCCCCCCTTAAGAAGCGGCCGTAAAAGTTCAGAAGTCCTAGGAAGGAATGCAACTGTTGTTTATCTTGCGGTTCTGGAGCGGTCTGAATAGCCTGAACCTTGTCTTCAGTGGGGTGGATGCCTTCCTTGTCAATTTTGTATCCCAGGAAAGACACTTGAGGCACTCTGAAACTGCACTTATCCTTGTTCAGGCGGAGCCCGTCGTCACTGATTCTTTTCAGCACGGCCCGGAGACGAGACTCATGATCTTCATCGTTCTGACCGCCGATCACTATATCGTCGAGAAACACTAAGACATCTTCGAGTCCAGTGAGAAGCTCTTCCATATAGCGTTGGAAGATTGCTACAGCCGTAGCGACGCCGAACTGCAGACGGGTGACTCTGAAGAGACCCCGATGAGTGCTGACTGTTTCGAGGTCCGCTATAGCTTGATCCACTACCTTCTGGTAAGCCTGTTCTAGATCCAACTGTGAAAACTTCTCACACCTAGCCAATTTGGCGAACAGTTGATCGGCAGTTGGTAAAGGGTATGTTTCCCATCGAATGACTCGGTTCACTGTGCACTTGTAATCACCACACAAGCGAATGTTCCCGTTCTTTTTGAGAATAGGCACGACTGGGGTCGCCCATGAGGAATGCCGTACTGGTTCAAAAATTCCTTGTTCGACCAGTTTGTCGATGGCGTCGTCCACCTTGGGCAGCAGCGGAAGTGGAATCTGACGAGCCTTGAAAAAATTTGGGAGTCGCGGCAGGGTCGACATCCACACGAACAGGGGGTCCCCTGCTTCTTCCGAGCTCCTGGCTGAAAAAAAGCTCGGGAAACTCGTCAATCACGTTGTAAACCGCAGCCGCTTCTACCTGATGCGGCGATGTGTCGACATGAAGGACCCCCTCCAAGGAGATGCCCAAGGACCGAAACCAGTCGCGCCCTAGCAGGCTCACACCAAACCCTTTGACAACCACAAGTTCCAATTTCATTTTCTTCCGCTTGAAGGACACGTCGGCTGTTACACTTCCGAGAACTTCGAGACACTGCTGCGTATAGGAGCGTAGTCGGAAGGCGCACGGTTTGAGGCGATAGCGCTTAAACCTACGATGTGTTCGTCTCGCTCGATATTTAACAATCGGCCTGAGAATAATATTGGAACGCAGCTTCAATTCACCGCGGCTAATGTGACTGTCGTTTGGCGCCTTATCGATTGCACATAAGCGGCTGTTCTATTCGATAGAGGCTGAACAGGCTTGAAATATACCTGAAATAAACCATGTCTGCCTCCTGCAGCTGCAACGCATATATGATTTCTGGTTGATAAAGTTTGTTAAATGAAAATAAAAAAAACAAAAAACAAAAAACTAAATGGTGTCAGGGAATATACACACGTATATTACCTTAGCAAGCATCTGTTTGCCTGTCCTCTGGACAACGCAGTCCTGAGTTTAAGCCCACCTTGGTTTCTGTTGCTGTACTTTGCAGTTCGGTCACTTGTTCAGTGGTGACATTATTTATCGGGAATGTCGTATCCAACAGTTTGTGTATTTATTATTTTTGTGCCTTCTCGTTCAACACAGCTCTCTCTCGGTACCCATAGCAAGGACTATGATACAGCGAGTTATATTTGCATATACAAAAAAAAGCCCGTTAATATTTTCGTACCTTGTACACTTGCAAACGTGATAGTGCACAAGGGAAACACTGTTGTGACGTGCTTCCGAGATGCAGAAAGGCGAGCTTAGAAAAAGCCAGAGTTCATAACGCTTGCCACCTCACAGAATATCCGACTACCCATGATATGGCCATGACATGAGTTAAAAGACATGCATGGTTGCTAAAGCTCAGATTGTTCTTTGGGTCGTTAACAACATCCATTGTCTGGTAAAAACAATTTGTGGCATAACTACAATGTATTTTAACAAATTCCAGTGCTCTTTTGTTTCAGCTCTTGGCTATCCAATGAGTTGCTGGAAAATAGCCTAGATAGAATATTAGATTTTTATAATTTCATTAACAATAGAAAATATGACAACAAAAACAAATTGAGGTGCATTTCAACTAAGTATTGTTTTGTCTGGAGTAAAAGAGAATAGCACTTTACCAACTAGGTCACCAGCTGTCTTCAGTTTAGTGAACCACCTTACTACAAATGCTGCTACTCAGCTGCCCAAAATGTCAGGGAGGAGTTCCAGTTGTCCCGCCTCCAGCGCATGTTTCTTGCTTCCTATAGCGTTTGGGTGCCTCGTGATCTTGAGTGTGTACGCGCAGCCACAGAACGGCGAATGTAACGAGCATATGTTGGAGGCTAGACATCTGAAAGAGATGCCCTGCCGTTCTCATTGTGTCAGTGACTATGTAGCAGTGATTACTTAAAAGTAAATCAGTCGCTAGGCAAGCTGTGATCTTTCCTGGGTAAGTAATGGAGTCAGAACGCCGTCACAGATTTACCGGTAGCCACAAAAATAGAAAAGTGCCAAACATGAGCCATCTCGAAGCAACATTCATTTTGAAAATTGATATACATAGCAATGTCTCTTTTTTCTTTATTTTTTTCATTTAACACAAGCTTTCTACATTGCAAATCAACATGTTCCTGCTGAATGAGAGATACGTGTTTCTTTACCAACCTCTCTCAGCCTGTTTTACCCCTCTCCGAGAGTAAAATAGCTTTTGTACGGATGAAGCAAAGATTGCATATGAAGCTGTGTAGGCCAGAGTAAAGTTGAAGCTGCGGCGCAGACCAGCGTGCCAACTTTCCGACAGGAATGTCCGATACAGATTTGCAGGTCGATTCATATTGCTTGTTTTTATATGTTTCTGTGAAACTTCCCAATATGGTGAACCAAATGAGTGTGAAACCACCAAAAGTTGTAATATTCCTCCCTGTATTGTTTAAATGAAACAAACAAACAAAAAACAATACAGGGAGGATTGTATGTTTATTAACAAGAATTAGGAACAAGGAGATAAACTTGGAAAATACTTTCACACTTTGACAAGTTGAGGAACATTTCAGGCAATAAAAAGAACCCAAACACCATCTTAAATGGAAAGCAATTTCGGCACACAAAAGCCAATCTCAAAGGAAAGCCAAAGTTTAAAACCCGAAAGAGAGTTTAAATCTCCCCTAGCATAACGTAGGCTAATCCCAGAGATCTCACAATTCAATAAGGAACAGTGTCACAAAGCCACATGTGTTCAAAGTTCAAACCGATCAATGCTTTGGATTGTTTATTATACTTGTATATTTTTATATATAACCCGAAATCGCAGAATAATGTTTTGAAAACCCCGATTTCTCCCCGATTGCCAGCATGGAGAAGAGCGCCTGATTTTTAACCCTGAATTTTGAAAATAATGAAACCGAAAATGAAGGGCCTTACCTAAAGGGTGAGTCAAATGGATTGCTGACCATTTAAAAGGGCCGCATATATCGGTTTCTTAACATATCGAGCTAAGAATTTGTACAGAGGTTCAGTTCAGTTCAGTTTATTTCTGCCACAAAAATACATGCATGACAAGGGCGCTGGAAAAAAAGCTGCACGATTGCAGCTTGACGAGTCCCAGTGCCTCTATACAAGGCTGCAGCGGTACTGACATTAAAGAAAAAAAAGTATATAACAATCATACATTCACACAAAAAAGAGAGATATACATACACCTAAGTACACACATTTAGAACTATCAGAAACGTAAATGATGCCTTTATATTACAGAATGTCTTGTATGGTACGATTACTTACAGTGTATATATCGATGTCGCGAGAAAAAAGCAAGTTTAACAAGAGCGGTAGTTGGTAGCGGTATCTCTGAGTGCCGAAATTTGTTCTAAATGCAGGAACACGCCAGGGGGACCTATGACGCGAAGGGTAAATGGACTCGTTTTTTTTCTAGTTCAGCGAGGTCTAAAATTATGTTAATATTTTTTCTTACACATTGTTGGTAATTTAAGATCAATCTAGAGGAATACATTTTATATATATCAGTGATTTTATGCTTTTCAAAAAGAGAAAGAGAGTGATGATCACGAGGTACATTTTCAATTATTCTAACAGCCTTTTTCTGTAAAAGACGCAATTTTTCTAAATTGCTCTTTGTAGTTGTTCCCCATACTAAATGTGAATAGCAGATTACGGAATGAAAAAGGGAATTGTAAATTAATCTTTTGATATTTACTGGGAGTATATGCCTATATTTATTCATAATACCTACAGCTCTACAAACTTTTTGTGAATGTATGTTACGTGATTATTCCATGACATATGACTAGAAAACATAACACCGAGAGTCTTAATGGTATGCACACATTCTATTGTGCATGACCCAAAATACAAATCGCGTGACATTCGTACATATGACCCCGGACATTGAAATAAGACTGCCTTAGTTTTAGCGGTTTTAAGAATGAGAGAATTAATATTTATTCATTTTTGTTTTAATTTGCCTAGGAAAGCGTTTGCTGTAGAGGTAAGTAGGTCTTCTTTGGAACAAGAACAAATATGCTAGTATCGTCCAGTGTTGCGGAGTTGCCTCTCCGGAGTTGGAATGATTCCGGAATCATTCCGCATTTTCGCGACCCCGGAATGGAATGGGAATGGAATGGCGGCAACGTTGAGGGGAATAGAATGGGAATGGAATTAGATGCCTTTTTCCCGGAATGGAATGGGAATGGAATGGGCCAGGTTCTTTATATTTTTTTTTTTTACGTTCAGCTATACCAAGCTAGTCAGCGAGTCGGTTGTTCAGAAATAAAATGAGCGGGAAACTGCGAACCCGTGTAAGGCCCTAACAGACTTATACGCAAAAAATGCAATACAAAAAACAAGCGTCAAAGCAAAGAACAGAGGGGGGAGGGGGGGGGGCGGTGGCGCCTTTCACCAGTGAAGTTCAACACATATCCCAATGCGTTTGCGCCTGTAATATTGCACGGCTCAAGGGTACGTCATCAGCCGACGTGAACGTGACCCGCTGCTCTGGTGATCCGATACCCAGGAAGGAGGCCAGACGTGGCCTCGCTGTGCGGACCCAGACTTCGTGCACCTGCATCTCTTCTCGAGCGCGCTGTTTCTCGCAGAGCTCGCACCAGTGCTGGCCATCTCAGGTCGCAATCCACGAGGTCTCTGTTTGAATGATGCTATGCGAAACTTGAGGGCTGTCATTCATGCGTTGGAGGCGGAGGGTCGGCAGGTAAGACCGTCACAACAGGGATGCCACCGTATCTATTTTTCAACCGTAACAGAAGATAATACATGTGCTTCAGGATGCTTCAGGTGGTCCACTTTTCTCAAAAATTCCAAATGCAACTGCCTGCATAGTCTTCAACGAGGTCACCTACAACGAAAGTACGTATTGTCCTTTCATACAGCAGCGTGGGTAAAGTTTCATGTTCAAGGCAACACCTACAGATTCGAGAATACTAGTTCATCCCACCGTGACGTCATGTGATAAGTGCTGACAGGGGCGCCCTTATTGGACAGGGAAGTGGGGATGTTTTCATGGAATTTATTTAGAGGTCGAAGTCTTTTCGCATCACTGGTCAGTCAGTCAGGATGCCAGGGAAGCGACCGCGGTCAATCCTTGATGGAACGTTTTTTAAACCCATTGAAGACTCTTCGTCCGGGACCACTACCTTCAAGGCGAAGTGCCAAGCCTGCGGAAAAGTAATTTCGGGACCAAAAAAAAACAAACTTCCACTTCAAAATTAAAGCCTCATCTCAGTTGGCGTCTCAAAGAAATTTGAAAAATGTATTTCATTATCGGTATTTATATTTCTGCCCTCCCTGAAATGTATCCTTGTATTTGTATTTCCAAAGACTTTTTGCCTCTTTAAAATGTATTTCCGATACGTATCGCGATACATTTTTACAGATATATTTGAGACTTGAGTATCAGTATCTTAGCAACTATTTTCATCTATCCCAGTATTTGTATTTCCAAATACATTTTTGAATATTTCTGCCCAACCCTGCAACGTAATGCAGCTGTCAAGTGACACTTTTAACGTTTAGGAATTAGAGGAATGGAATGGAACGATCCAGCCATTCCAGGAGTGGGAATTGGCCCAGTGTCCCCATTCCTAGGAGTTGAAAGGAATGGAATTATCGAAAACTCTAATTCCCCGGAATGGAATTAGAATGGAATGGGGGTACCCATTCCGCAACACTGGTATCGTCTGCGTACATAATAAATTTAGCGGAAGTTTCGATGCTTACTATATCATTCACGTATATGAGAAACAACAGAGGCCCTAGAATACTACCCTGAGGAACCCCGGAGTAAATTCGTTCGGTAGTAGATACATAATTTCTAATTCGAACATATTGGGATCGATATTGTAAATAAGACGTTATGAGCGATAATGGGATACCTCGGATGCCGTAAGCTTGCAACAGTTGATGCCGTGTGCCCAGTGTTCGGCAGATGTTACAGAAGTTCGGAAAATTTGAGGCAACAGCCTTGAAGTAGGCATACTTCGCCTCGAAGCGCATTCCCCAGTAGCGACGGGGCGGGCCAAACTTCTGTATGAAGCCCGGGTAATGCAGCCGATAGTGCAACTTTGCGGTGACTGTTACGGATGGGTAAAGGGACGTGAAGGTCTCCAGGAATTCTTGGACTTTCACCTGCAGTTAAGCAATGTATTCTCGTGGAATATTCTCTGCCAGGATGATATCGATGCAATGTCTGTAGGCCAGGTAAACTTCCAAGCGTGGGTTGTTGATGGGCACAGATTCTCCGAACATCTGTGGAAGGAGCCTGAATAAACACCACTTTTGAGCTGCTGTACCTCTCAGAGGTTGGCTTTTCCTTGCAGAAACTTGTCCTTTAGTGCAACAGGGGTGGCCTTCTTGTCATGGAAGCCATAGTTGAAGCTTGTTACCTTGTTGATATCAGATTTCTGAAGTATGCCATCTTGAATCAGACCATGCAGGACATGCTGCATGACAAGCCTCATTCGCCTTCCAAAATGTCATGCATGGCATCTGGAGGGAGTTGTGATGTCAAACTCTGTTAGGCTTTGAAGCGCTGGAATGGCAGATATGCCGTACAGCGGTCCGTTTTGTGTTGGTTTGAGAGCAAACGTTTTCAGGTGGCTCTTGTGTCCTGCATAAGTTCTCATGATGCAGTTGGCCTCAGAGAGAAGCTTATGTAGATGTCCGTACCGAGCAAGGCAAAAACTACATATGCGACCACTGCTGAAGCTGCATTGGAGGCCTGCCATTTTGTGCATGGAGAGGTTGTTTCCGGTGAAAGCAACTGTCACCACATTAAAATGCTTCCCTTGTGCATGCACACCATACTCATGGACATAGTTTAAGTCTTGGATGAGCGGAGCAAGAACTCGATCCAAGCCATAATTCTTAACGTCTTGCAACAAAAGATGCACGGCACTCAATTTCGATCGGTGCCTTTGGTGAATGGTGATGATCGAGAAGTAGACAACCAGAATCTTATGCGACCCAGCTGCTGCACCCGGTGGATTGCTCAGCTCAAGTTCATCCGAGTACAGGAGGAGCAAGATTGCGGGTGTCCCACTGTCGACCTGCTGCAGGTGTTGGCTGATGAAGTCTCTATCAGTGATGTCCTGAAGCACTTCAGACTTTTCTATGGGCTGCATTACGCTTTCCAGGATGTCGGGGCTTGATAGCAGGTTGCTGAGCAGTTGTAAAACTGGTATGTAGCACATAGTGTGTTGCGATGCTTGATTGTCTGTATGAAGTGGCATCACCAAAGGATCTGTGGAAGGCAGGTTCTCCATCACATACTTCTTTCTGAGGTAGGTGGTCTGGATCCCCGAGAAGATGTCCTCGACAATGCCTTCAGAATTTTCAAGAGAAGCCAATTTTTCCCTCACTGACTAGGTGACAATCGCCCTCTCGAGGACCTCTCGGGTTTGGTCCACGACACTTTCAAGAACTTAAGAAACAAAGTTTCTCATCACTCGCAGGATTTCATCAGCAGTGCTATGGGCTAGCTTTAACTGCTCTGTAATCTTGAGGTGAAAAACGCCAACTGTTTTCGGAGAGCACTTCTTCTTTCCTATCTTGGCTCTGCTGCAGAGGGTTGTTCTTGTGACGACGGACCGGGTGGGTGTGCACTCTAGCATTCGGTTTCTGTTGCGGTTTCATCATTGGCAGCTTCTTGAAATCTGGCTTCAGTGGAAGTTGATGCCATGGCATCCTTGTGTTTTCGATAACAATGTTGTTTATACGACCCATAACGTCGAAATGATGCGGCACAGCCGCCGATCCCACAAACGACTCTAAAGTCTGTTTCGCAGCTATGCACACTCATATGATGAACAACGGGTTTGATGGACGCTGCCAAGCAAGAACACTTTGGGCAGCGTATAAGATCTCGAGGCATATTGCACAGTCAGCCTGTTGATCATGACACAATCAAGGCTGTCATTCCACGGCGAAACCAGCTGACTTACGCGGTGACGCTCGAGCTTGTCTTGTGGCAAGGTCGTCAAGCTTCCAACCAGCTGGGAATACACACAATACTTTAGCATGGTGTCACATACATGAACGAATACGTCTTCTTCGCACAGAGGCAAAAATCCAAAGGTTTGCCGAGGAACGCCGCGGGGAATGTTTCGTTTTCAGACTACATTATCTGCGCGAAAAACACAGGGCAAGAATAGGGTGCTCAATTGTCCAGTCTCTCATGTCCTTCAGTGGTCACGTGCTTTATAGCACGAAACATTTTTAATGGTATCTAAGGCATAGATTCTTAATAAAAGTAACTTAATTAAAAAAAAATAGTTTTTATTATGACCGAAACGCCAAACTTGCATTTAATTATAAATACATAAAGCGCGTAGCGGCGCAGAGTGACTCCCTGCGATTACGCAGAGGGACTCACGCACCTAATGATTGCACAATGTCCCGCGCTTTTACTCTGGTTTCGGTTTCACTTTATTCATGGCAGATGCGCGACTCAGCAGCGAAAATATATTTTGAGTAGCGTCTTGAGTCGAGAAGATATACATTATTTTTCGTAGCGCCAACGTCCCTTCAAGCGTGACAGATGGCTTCTGAAGTAAATATCTGCGGCCACACCACCAACGTAATCTCTTCTCCAGAGGTTATTATCGTCATTCTTGTTCAGCTCGCTTGCACCTTTCCATTTGGTTTTAAGCAAATTAACCCATCCGAAACCTGACACTGACAGCTGCAAATATGTTGCCCATTTTCTTTTTATTTGCACGAAGAAAAAGGTTTGTCGCGTTGAATTTGAATTACAAAGCAAAACAAAATAGCTTAATAAAGCAAGGCATATTTGGAAATATTACTGTGGTAATGTTACGTTCGTTCTCAGTGAACCCACGACTTTCGCAGATTCGCGCCATTCGCGCCCGAGTTCTGAACCGTGCGGTTGAGCCTGCTTCGAGCCGGGATAGACAGACAGTTGAGTCACCTGCGGCTACTTATATTTTGTATTCGTTCGGTTTTATTTTCGTGCAAAGTCACCTGGCTCTTCTTTTAGACAACGATAAAATGTTACGTTGTGTAGGCTGCTACGAAAAGTTTTGTCGGCCTTTGAGCTTGCTGCCAAGCGCAACCGAAACTGACATTAGGCATGCTTTCCGCATCAAGTTCCCAGAGATTACTTGGGGCCTGGAGAGTGCCCTGATTCAGGTGCGTAAATATCTATATCTATATATATATTTTTTTTCTTTTTGTCTTTCGTTTGAAACTTTTGGTACACAAACCGAAATAGATATATGTGTTGTCCTAAAAAGTATGAAGGAAAATGAAAAGGCTGTTGCTATGTTTAGGCATTTCAGTGAAACGCTTCCTTCAGTTCAACATGTGTGGCTTATTTTTATGATTATTAAGTTAAAAAGTAAACTTCACTTAAAAAAACCCTCAACTATAAAAATAAAGGGCCTGTTTGCTGAAAAAAAAGTTAGCTTTGATGCATAAATTAATATGTATATACTAAGAAAAGAAGAAAAAACTTGTACAGTTTTTGCTAGAAATCCAGTCTGAATGCAGAAAGTGACACAAAAATGGGATATATTTTGATGTCAAATTGAATGTGAACATATTTATAATCGCATAAAATATCAGTATTAAATTCCACCAAAAACCCACAGTCTGAATGCACTAAGTGAAACAAAAATGGGGTATATCAGTGACAAATTAAATTTGTGTGAACGATAAATTGCAGGAATTGAGCGCATTCATTTTGGGGAACATGACATGAGCATTAATGAGCAGAACCAAATAACAGAAATAAGTCACTGAGCACAAAACCTCTCTCTAGAGACTTCATTCAAAGTTTTTTTTTCTTGATATCTGAAGAAAAATCATGTTCATTTCAGAGGGAAATTGCCTTTACTGTTCAAATGCTGGCCAATTTTCTCTCCACTCAGATCATTCAGAGTACTGTATATACATAGCCTAACATACCTCATGTCTTAGCGTGTTAAAACAGATAAAATGCACTTCTAGAAAGAAGTAACAGATTTTTTAACCCTCTGTAGAAAACAAATAAAAACATTAATTCAAAATTGTTTTTTGACAGTAAGCATTGAGTTAGTTACTCAAGTTCTGCAAACCTGTTCTACAACAATTTAGACAAGATGCTTTGGCAATCTTGTATTGCAACCTATCTCCTTCACCAAATCTTCAGGAAGGCCACTCAATCTTCACATTTTTGGTACAGAAGTGCTACATACGTGCCTTCCAAAGTTAGAGATTGCAGATCTCCCTAAAGTTGGCTTCACCTTTATTAAAAACTACCCCTTTCCCAGAACTTCAGCTTCTCTGCAGTGTTTTCAATGGCGCTGAGCGGGAGCAAATTCTGCACATCGGTCCTATTATGTACTATCATGCACATTGGTGCTCATAAGCTCCTATCCCCAAAGTTCTTCACCCATGGTGGCTTCAACTCTGTCACAATTCAGCCTCTTTTTCCAGATTGCAGCTTCTCTGCAGTATTTCTAAATGGGCTTTCTAGTTTCAGCAGGGTGGATATGACATCTTTGGCACAAAAAATACCTTAAAAAAATCACTGCTCAACATTTAGGTCACGACACACGTTTTGAGTATTGTGACGTGGTTGTATTTTAGAGTAATGTACCAAAATAGAAGCATGTTTTGGAATCGCCCCCCACTCAAAATGAGTCTCATGATGTAAGTAGTGTGCTAATAATTTTTTTGGGGGAAAGTTAATCTTTTAATATATGTGTGCTATCCAAGCACTTAACAAAAAAGAGTTTGGGAGTTCAGTGTCCCTTTAATTAATAAGTCGTTCCATTCATTATGCAAACATCATCACATGTTACATGCTGTGGGGTTTAGCATATATATATATGTTCCATATTGTGCATCATGTCTAAAGTGACATGTTAAGGCAGTGTTTTTCTTTTTTTAATTTTTTAACTTAGAGAAGATAAAAAGATATAAGAAATTTCCTTAAGAACATCACTAATCATATGTCTGTCATCTTCAATGTTTTCCAGGTCTATGATGGCCAGCTTGTGCGTCCTTGATTGGGATAAGGACACTGTTATTTACGGAAGATCAAAAATTAAAGTAATTCAGTTAGAAAGCAACCCCAATGAAGCCTCACTATCATGCCAGCCAAGCACTAGTGCGACCAGTGTGGACAAGTAAGACTTCAATTATAGCTGTTGAGAGCTGCACATTTTACTGGAATCTTACATTTGCAGTCCCGAGATGTCACCTACGTTGTCAGCACAACATGAACTGAAGAAGCTTGATCCGACAACATATGTGTTTCCAAAAGCACCAGAAATATAGCCATCCGGCTCAGCACAGTCGGTGAAAAGTCACTGGTACCCACGGGCCTCAGGAACAGAATAATTGAGTGGCTGTGTCACGACCTCTTCCGATATACACTGTAAGTGCCCTGTCCTTGCCAGAAGTTTGATAAGAGAGCAAGTCGATGAATATTAGGAAAATTAACAGACATATGCTATTTTAATTAGTGCAAAATTTAGGTACAAGATGAGAAAAACTCAAGAACATGGACCACATCTGGCTTCCGGAGAAATTTTCTGAGGCTCCTTACTGTCTAGCTTTTGGTTATCCGCATGCTTGCTATCAATTGACATGCATGCCAGTCAACATTGTAGTTTCAATTGCACTTTTTTGGTATGTATGCCTTTAGCTTACATGTCTCAACCCAAGTAGGCTTGCTCTCTTAATTGTTGGTTTGGGATGTGCAAATAGTGTAGATAAAGAAAGGTTTATAAAAACTGCTGAGCGTTTTTCTAAAGTCTTTCGAACACCCAGAACGTTAACACCTTTTTTGAAAGATCACTATGTGTTTCTTTTGCCATTGTTGTTCTCGCAGACGAAGATTGTGAAGTCGCTGATGATGCCAATCTGAGTGATTGCCTCCCTAACCCAAAACATTGGAGGTTGTGTCCACTTATCACATTAGTCGAGCAAAACAGTACTACTACCATTTTGATAGTTGACTATGTTTCCAGTAATAGGATGTTAATGTTTCACAAATCTGAAGATTCGCCAGAAAACGTATAAGACGAGCTCTTAATGAGGAGCGCAAGTTCGTCCTCTCTTGCGCAGGGGTTATAGTAATGCCAGAACGCCAAGCTCTTATTAGCCGATTAAAAAAATAATGGGTAGACCTCAAGGCATCTAGCATTGAGGTCTACCCACTATCCTTCCATCAAAGCCCATGAAAACTTTGCATCATTCTGAAGTCACCGCAACCCCTGTGCAAGAAGCAGACGACTTGCTCTCCGCATGTACAATCCTTGAAAGCTTTGCAGATGCTAATTTGGGCCTGTTGAGCACCATGGTTTGCACCCGAATTCCTTTAAGTACTAAAGAAATCTGGAGACATGAGGAAAAAAAGGGGGACAGGACAAAACGTTTGAGATATTGTTGTCCTGTCCCCCTTTTTTTTCCCCCCGTGACACCAGTAATTATGCACCACCAGCTCGCCTGCGCCTCCTATTTTGTTTCACCCCTTCCTTTCCCGGTTTATGCAATAGCCACTTGAAGGTGTTTTTTTTTTAAACATCTGCCTCTGCTGGAGATTGTTTTAAGTACTTTAGTTTCAATCACTATGAGAAAAAAATATAAAGATATCTGCTTTATTACTTTCGTGAAAACCTATGCAAAATCAAATAAATACCACAGAATTTGAAGCATGTGCTCATTGCACAGGTGCCCACCCGCAACGTTTGAAATGTTTGAAAACTGAGTAAAGGGCATATCAAGCGACCTCTCCAGACTTCTGAACCCACCTAGCCAAGGTGATCACCCTCGTCAGCCGCCTTTTCCGCGCACAACGGTGCAGAGTGGTGAAGCATTTCACCACTCTGCACTTCTTTGCACTCCGACATTTTAGAATTGTAGCAAGAGTTTTTGTTTGCTTACAATATATTCGCACTGGAAAAAATTAGAAGTGGGCTCCGTAGCACTTGTCCGAATCTATCGAGATTGTAT